>BFEA01000971.1:111278-126159 GCA_003427395.1 Chara braunii
TCTCTCTCTCTCTCTCTCTCTCTCTCTCTCTCTCTCTTCCTTTTTTCTTTCTTTCTCTCTCTCTCTCCCCTGTGGCGAATGCGGGTGTGAGTGTGAGCGCATTGCCTGTGGTGTTCGGGAGAGTGCTGGCCTTGAGAGAGGCGGAAGAAAATGAAAAGGAAGGCGCATGAACACACGAATATGCATAAGCATACACGAACACACACACCCACGCTTTCAAATGCTGCTTTCGTGTTGTCAGTATTAGCTCTCGCACTTCTGGATGACAAGAAACGGGGCGACTAGCTGTGGACTCATTATGAATGCAGGGAGCGGCTCTCACAACATCCCGGTCTTGACCTCCAGCATTGGCGGGGTAAACGTCGTCGATGAAATGCAGCGCTTTGCTTATTTGAACTGAAACCAGGATGAAATACAAAATTCATGGCCGACTGGATTGATGGATTAAGAGCAGGCGGACGGACAAGTGGACAGTGTTTTCTTTTTCTGCAAGGCCCGGGCAGAGAGAGAAGACTAATCAGGATGCGACAAGGATGTATTTATATGCAATTCTCTTTTCCCTGTTTTTTTTTTTGTAGATGGCTATATACTTCTAAATTTCAGCGCCAATTCAGCGACCCCGCTGAATTGGTAAAGCAAGCAAGTGGCATTCGGGAGGTGGTGGGTTCGATGTGCATGATAGCCCGAGCCAGACTTGGTACCAACCAGCGGAGATAGTCGGCTTGAGCTTGCTGGTCATTATCAGTTAGCTCTGTGGCCAACGCGGGTGCGAGTGTGACCAGGTTGAGTGTGGTGTGTGGGAGAGTGTTGGCCTTGAGAAAGGCGGAAGAAGATGAAAAGGAAGGCGCAGGCACTAGCAAAACGGTCGGTCTTTGTGTTAGTCGGCCCGGGGCAGACTTGGTGCCAACCAGCGGAGATAGTCAGCTTGAGCTTGCTGGTCATTATCAGTTAGGTATGTGGCCAACGCGGGTGCGAGTGTGTCTGGGTTGCGTGTGGTGTGTGGGAGAGTGTTGGCCTTGAGAGAGACGGAAGAAGATGAAAAGGAAGGCGCAGTCACTGGCAAAACGGTCGGTCTTTGTGTTAGTTGGGCCCCCACTGGTGGGCCCAACCCTGCATCTCAAGCCCCCAGGGCAAGGGGCAACATCCAGTATCGCCTTCCCTGTGAGAGGTAACTATGTTGCCAGGGGTCCCTTGCATAAGGGCCAACATCTCGTATCCCCTTAACTGCGAGAGGTGATTATGTTGACAGGGGTCCATGATTCTTAATATGTTATGATTATGGTATGCTGACAGAGTTTTCAGGTTCAGGGGTCATCAGGATAAGGGTCAAGTTTTAGCCATTTTTGTTTTTGGATTTCAGCCCAAAATCTAAACCTGAGTCGGGTGATGTTCCCATTTCCCCCCCCCTTCTCGGATCATTTGTTGATGATTCCCCCCGACTTCTCCTTTCATGTATGGCACGGTAATCAAATGAGCAAAACCTTTTTGTGAAAAAAATAGAAAAAGGATTTTGATAGAACACACTGGACAACTGAAACCCGGCAGTCGAGGAGAGAAGGCAAACCATTACATGGGCTATGCTAATTTGTTCTATATTTCACTGGTTTTCCACTTCCCAAACTCCATAACCGGCCAAAGACAACTTTAAGATGAATATTTAGCAGAATCAAGACCAGCCATTCGAGAGGGAGAATGAGTGTAGGAGGTACATGCAATGAATTTTCTTTTTCTTTTTTTTTCCCCTTATGCCTAGGCTATGTTAATGTGCTCATTTTTTTAACCAATTTTTGGCTTTCAAAAGATTAGCAGAACCAAGATTGGGCAGTTGAGGGTGGGAAAGGGGGTGCCTATCACACAACGGATGTGCATCCACGAAAATCCGGATGGAAAAAAAAAAAAAAAAAAAAAAAAAAAAAAAAAAAAAAAAAAAAAAAAAAAAAAAAAAAAAAAAAAAAAAAAAAAAAAAAGGTTTACAGACAAGGATTGGATTGGGCCATACGTACTTCAAGGCAGTATTTAGTCTGTGCACCTCTCTCTCTTTCTCTCTCTCTCTCCCTCTCTTCAGTACGAGCCGTACTCTGAATGATTGTTTCCCATGCGAAGACTACACGCGCGGACTTCAAGATGATGCATGTAACTCTCCACGTTGTGGAAATGAACTCAACATATTAGAGTTTTTGAAAAAACAATGAAACAAGAAGCATCACACGGGGAAGGCGTGAGGGCAGACAACACACAGACACATAAGGCGGAGAAGAGACAACAAGCAGTAGGCAATCGAAGTACAAGTATGACAAACAAAATAACAGAAAACATAAAAGTTGATGATCAAAGATTGTTTCATCGGAGTTCCATCGACTCATCAAGAGCCTGAACTCTGGACAATCTGTAGAATGCCCGTATTGATGGTTCAGGTCATAAACAAGATAAATGGTGGAACGTGGTCATGCCAAAACCTTTTTGGTTTTGAGCGCCCGAAGTTTTGCCGTTTCGTATTGCACTCCCAAACTTTTTCAATGTGGGTACTATCAGCTGACATCGTTTCAATGGAACCTATTGGTTTATGGATATTGATTAAGCCATACGTACCTCAAGGCAATATCCAGCATGTGCACCTCTCTCTCTCTCTCTCTCTCTCTCTCTCTCTCTCTCTCTCTCTCTCTCTCTCTCTGAGTCTTTCTCTCTTTCTCCCCCTCTCTCCCTTTTTGTGTATGTATTTGCCTGTTTGCCTGACCCATAAACAACACCAGATTCGTGGTGATGCAGAAGAGGCAGAGGGAGATACGGTGATGACAAAATAATGTTCGCACTGGTTCATGAATCCGGTGCAAAAGGAGCGGAAGATTCATAATCCGGGTAAGAATAGGCGAAGAGAGTGGGGGCCACAACATGAATTTCAAAGTGTCTTTCACCAAAGTTGAAGAAGTAGTACTTAGAAATAATACGAAGAGGAAAAAAAACATACATAAAAGTGAGTGTGTGTGTGTGTGTGTGTGTGAGAGAGAGAGAGAGAGAAGCCGGCGAGCAAGCCAACCATAAACGTCTAAAGGAAGACATTGACGCAAGCAAGCACCATACAAACAAGTGATCGACCAAAAACGCGAAGCGACTTCACACCAATTATGTATTGTAAGTAATATATCATGTCATAATACGATCAAGGAAAATGCATGAAATAATTTTCAATGTCGAAAAACAATCATGCTGTCGATGACAAGGCAAAACATATCAAGCTTTCAAAAAATGTTGTTGGTTTTTTATAACTTGCTTCAAAATTATAGCGAGCGAAATTTGATTTTCGCACCTTTTGCAAGACAAATCTTAAACCACATATACTTGTACTCGTTGTTTGTATTTACTTAACGGTGCGTGGAAATGACAACGGCGGTAAACCAAACGCAACAGACCTAATGACACATCTCCAAAACTTTGGTATATCTATTACGGAGTACCGTCATTGAAGCAACGGGCAAAAGTTAAAACAAATGGAAGATGACCTTCACACCTATTCTAATATACAAAATCCAAAACTATATATTATTTTCATCTACAGTAATAATCTGTTGTCGAATACATAGTTGCTAAAGATTAAAAGGCACAACAAACGCACAACGGTCCTCATACCTATTCTGATGTACCTTACGTGGAACGTTGTACTACTGCATACATGGTTCGCTCTTTGGTGGACCACAAAAACATCCATATTCAGCTTAAAAGAATTATCGATGTTTTTCAACCCGTAACATTCATGTATCCAGTGGGTTACCATCAGAACATATCTAGTACCCAACTTGTTGCTAATGTTCTGTTTTGTGTTTCTTTGCCAGAGCTGCCAAAACGACACCATCGTCTTCCGCATTTGTTGTAATAGAAGCAACATATGAATCTCGGTCATTCTGTACTCCACAGTGAGGCGCAGAAGTACATGGCCCATCAATCTGCTTTGCCAGTCCAGGTGTGCCCTTCTTATTTTGCAGACCATTTTCCACTTGCAGACGCTCTTCATTACTGGACAATGTCGACTTGCGTTTCATGGAAGCCACCATTTTCACTGCGGTTTGTTTCCCATCATCCCCTGCACCCTTAGCTTTTATGCTTTCTGTTTTTAAGTCTACAAAAATAATATGTGTCATTTTCGATGGAACCCCCGAAATGGTACCGGCGACAGATGCCACAGACAAACCTGGCTCGGGTTCGGGTATTCGAACCGGAATTTTTGTTTGGAACATGATCTGGAAGTTGAGGTTGTGGATCCATGTATCGCATGTTTGTGTTGAAACAACCAATCTCTGGAGTGTCAAAGCGCTTGTGCTTTGTGGTGCGGCGAAATGTAAGTACTTGTCCAACGGGTGGCCAAGCATGTGTTGAAGGGTAATCGTACACTGTTCCTTTATGTAATAATGGCAGAATGTCATTTCGGGTATTGTTATACACGGTATCCAAGATTGTGTGAACAACTTCGACAGCTTTAGGTTCATCTAGATTTGCCAGATAGATATCTAGCATACGTTTTCCATTATACTCTCGTATCAGACAGTGTACCACAAGATCTTTTTGAGCCACATTAGCCTCAGGGTCTTTATCTGGTTTGTCAATATATTCGTCCAACTCTCTGGCAGTAGTATGCATGAATCGAGGGATAAGAGCTTCACGTTCAGCCGAAACAGGCAGCTGGTCAAACAGTCGTGGAGGAATACGTGCAGCGTTGGGGTTGTTCATGTTGTCTGCACAAACAAATATTCACCCGTCAAAACACCGTCCCATAACACAAAAAACGAACATGTACATAAGCCCCATGACCATTAATATGGTCGCAAAAATGCAGACTGCAATGTCGGCATCTTGGAAACATAAAGACAAAGCAGAAAAAAAAGATATGGAGAATTGTGTTACAACCTCTTACCAACCATCTCTATTACCCCTGCAGCTCCTCGTCTATCGCCTGTTCACCAAATAGTCCCCTTCAGACGAAGTATATAGAAAGCATACTGAATCCCCAAAGAAGCAATGGGCTTATAGCTTGCCTGCCGGTACCCAACTCTTTATATGGGCAACATAAATTTTCAGGTGAAACCCCGTGTTCGAATTGAGCTCGTATACATATGGCGATATTCAGCAGTGAAACACGGTCGTCCGGATCAACAACAATATGCATGATTGGATGTTCGCCACAGACTAACACGGTCGCCCACTTCTGGGAGAGTCCGGCGTGGAGGATAATTGTACACAACTGCTTCCCGAAAACACGGAATGATAGCATCAAGAATGTCACAATGACCGTTTGCAAGGATATCATGAAAGCGATGCGCATGTTGTGACATATTATCGTCAAGAAGAAGAAAACACAATGTACATGTGAATTCGTTCTCATCAATCCGGGCATTAACGACAATGCCGCTTTGAACGACATTACAGGGTGACAGAAAGAAAGTCATAATGTAAGTTTCGAGTTATGCTGTCGTGGTGTGCAGAATTCAGCGAACACCCATGGCGCTGCAAAAACGGCAACCACAGCAATAAACAAGCATCCAACAGAAAAATTCCCACGAGAAATTAAAGTTGAAAAACATTTCATTCAAAAAAAATCCTTCATATTTATAAATTATCATTCCAATGTACGTCCATTTCTAAAATTTTCAGTTTTATTTGATAAGTTCCCGTCTAAATATGAGCTTTCCCTTCCAACTACATCTATTTGTTCAAGATGGAATGAAAATCTGGATGAGTTTATGAAATGTCTTAATTCAACTTTCATTCTACTATAACAAATACCTTCTAATTTAGATTGGATTAACCCATTTATGACTGAAAATCCTTACATAGAATGACAGTCCAATTAAAATATTTCATGAACTCATCCAGACTTTTATTCCATCTCTAGCATGCAGTTCAAATAAAAAGGGATACCCCATTCTTGGAATGAAAGTTTTCAAGTAAGACAAAATAAAATAAAATTGGAATGACATTTTTTAAGATGGAATGAAAATTTAGAATTTAGAATGTAATTTTACTATAGAATGATTATTTAATTTTGGGAATTTTTTCTGTTGTCACAATTGAAAATCTAAGATAGAATGATATACTGGCAGAAAGTAAGGCATGCATATGACAGGCAAACGTGACGCCAACGAGGGGGCAAAAGTCTGATAAACCAACGGACTCAGTTCAGTTGGCACATCCGTCAACTGCCTAAAAACAACCATAAGTTGATAAATCTAGAGAGTGTGAAATGAACAGAACAACGTTATGAATTACCTCGAGCCGTGACTATGTTTCAAAGCCAACGCCGTTTGGAAAATCGAAAAAAGAAAAAAACGAAGGGATCATAGACAATAATAACAACATGCAATGAAAGTTTCTCACGATCGATCAGCGGTTCATTCAGTTGAACGTGGTCGGATTTTTAGTCGAATACTTGCTACCTACTTATAAAAGACCACAGTCAGGTACAAGTTGATCGATAGCCAGTAATCCTACGATAACCGCCTCTTCCTAAAAAAGGAGGAAAAAAAAACACACAATGAAGTGCAAGCCAATCTATGATCC
Organism: Chara braunii; assembly: GCA_003427395.1. Lineage (NCBI taxonomy): Eukaryota > Viridiplantae > Streptophyta > Charophyceae > Charales > Characeae > Chara > Chara braunii. Next base: position 117,825 of record BFEA01000971.1, read on the forward strand.
GCAATCATATGACAAACATCCCTTCCCAAAAAGAAGAGAAAAAAAAAAGGCCACAACCGGACCGAAATTGATTGATGATCAGTCATCATACGACAACTATCCCTTCTAAAAAAGAAAAAAAAAAAAAAAGGAAAAAAAAAGGCTACAATGCTGACTGACCAAGGACTGACCAGTTGAATGATAATACCTCAAAGTTGTCGTCTTTTAAAATTTGATTTTAGGGGGGGCAAAAAGAGGAAGAGAACAAAAAAATAAAACAAGAACGACACGTGACATGTCTTCGTGCCACAGAAGCAGGTAGACATACAAGAGAAGAAAAATAAAGACATACAAGACAGCGATGCTAAGTCTACATATCATGCAAGGAGGTGGATATGGCGGATATTTTTTTCTTCTTTTTTTCTAAGCATGCGATCCTTGCACAGGGGCCATGGTAATCTTCTCTATATCATTCCTACTTTCACGGATGTTCATTTTCTTTCCACGCACCAACTTTAACGGATGTCCTGGAGAACGAATTTCGTTTGAGGAAGGTGTTGTATCTGGGGTTGATCAATTCAACGATGACACCGTCAATACCTCGAGGGCATCACATTATTAAATTAAGTAATCAATTGATCGTTGAGTCTGGAGTGCCAAAGACTTCAGAGCCATTGATTATTAGTCGATTTTTAGTAATAAATAAAAGCACAAATTAATTAAGTAATTAACTTATGTCTGTAATGGAATTGAATTGACATGCCACCCGTTTCTGTAGTCCCAAGTGAAGTATTTGTGGTCGTTGATGGGTCCCATGGTCAACGAGTTTCAGACTGATCATATGAAATACTGCAATGTTCATTAAAAAAAAAAAAAAAAAAAAAAAAAACAATGGTGGCTTACATAGTGATGACCAGTTTGATGATAATATCTCAAGGCTATCGCCCTTTAATATTTGATTTAAAAAAAAGGGTTAACTACGACACAGTCACGAAAGCAGTTTATAAATGCATTTCGAACTGCCTTTTTTGAGTCCAGCACGGTCCCAAGTTTCAAATCTGGTCATTCCTCTTCTTCCCTTATCCTTCTTTCGCTCTCCCTTTCCCCCCCTTTCCCCCTTTCCTCTCGCCTCTCTTCTTCAAGCTACCATCTTTTCATCAAAACTGTCACCCCAATATCTCTTTACCCAAAGTGGACATAATAGGCAGTCCAAGCGAACTGGGGCAATGCTCCCTATCCAACCTTTATGTGGGGTGGCCGTCCCCGATCATATTGTTGAGCAATGAGTACCAATGTGTTTAAAAAAAAATAATAATAATAAAACTCTTGACATGCAGAACAGTCGCAAGGTTGAGTTTGCAACTGCAGTCCAGTCCGGCCTCTTTGTCTTTTTTTCCCTTTTTTTTTTCATCTCGGACGTCGCCGAGGCATAACGGCCGTGACGTCCACCTAGGCTCTCTGACATAGAGCGCCGACCGCTTGTGTGACGTATGAATAGACTTGGGGCGGGCTCTACGATTCTGATTTTCTAAAGTTCCCAGCCAGGAACGAGACAGTGGAAGCTCAGATCGCTACACCCAAGTACGCACGTCAACCTTTCGTACATCTGTTCGTCTCAGTGTGTTGCCTCCGAAAAGTTATTGTTAGTCGTAGGACGCGGGTCCTGATTAGGGCGCCAAACCCCGTTTTTCGCCATGAGATGAAAGTACATTTGATTCCTACAAAGCAAGAAAGGAAAGACAAAAAAGCAAAAGAGAAAGACAATTAGGGAGCAGAGCGAAACCTCAGCAAATTGAGCAAGGAGGCTGCCGAGAATGTCGGTATAGGGAGGATAAGAGAAAAGAAAACGCTACCCGAGTTGTACTTGCATTACGACATAGTCAAGCAGCAGATTCTAGACTACAAAGTCCCAGGGTATCGCTGAAGTGAGGATGAGTAGGGGAAAGAAGTTACCCTCCTAGTCTACGACTAGGGTTCTTTTGCCCAGGATGTGGTAGTTCGGCGCGCTCTTTCTTCCTTGGTGGTTCACTTGGGAGCTTCTTGGGCTATGCCTATTCTTCTCCTCGTCCTCTTGTTCCACGTCAGGGAAGCCGGCACATTCGCGCCACGTCCATTCCTCATATTCCACATTACGTAGATATTGCGTCTGCTCCCTACGGCTGGTACGCCTCCATTCTCCCTCCTTCCCTGAAGGAGTTTTGACTCCGCCATCTCCGGGGGAAGCTTCAGCAAGAATCCATAGCTCAGGCCGCGTGCCTGCCCTAGGGTCAGCGGCACCGGTCCAGCCGAACCGGTAGCGCTGTAGGCGGAGGGCTCCTGCGCCAGTCCGAGCGCCCGTCCCTCCACCTTTTTTTTTTTTTGAACCGGTTTTTGTGATTTTCTGTGCATGACTTCGGAACCTCGCGAGGAGTCCTTGACGCGAACACGTTTTTATGGAGCGCTGACCGTACTCGTGGTCTTTTGGGGATGCATCTGGCCGTATCTACGTCCAGATGGAGCTTGAAAAATCCTAGCCCCTACTTACCACATGCACGAAGTCAAAAGATATGGCTGTGTATATTTCCATGTTTTTGAGGCAGATTCGTTCTCAGTTTGCGCTTTTTGCGAGTAGCGGAGCGAGGCCCATGGAAAACCGATGGCCCGGTCGTAATGACTCCGCTACTCACCACATGCACAGAAGACAGAAAAAAGAAAAAGAAATGAAAAAATGCTGGTGTATCTGTCCGTGTTCTAGGGGGAGATTCATTCACGTTGTTTTGCACATTTGGTGAGCAGTGGAGCGAGGCTCTGCCATGGCTCCTGATAATGAATTCCTTACTTTTTCCCCCCAAAAAAAAAATAATAATAAAAAAAAATTTCACCGACGCAGTAGTTGAGCGCCCCCGCTGTGGCTTTTGGCGCCTCCTCTCGTCTACGCGCCGATCGATCGATCGTCATCGATTCATTATGAATTATATAATAATATAATATAATTATTTCTATTTTTTTAATGTTGTATTCCTATGGAACGATTGCTGTATAATAACCGCCGTGCCGCCGGCGAGCTTAGCGGCTGGGCCGGGGGCCAAGGAGGTTAGCGGCTGGACCGGGGGCCAAGCCTAGTAGGAGCGTTGAGTTTCGTCTGTGCCTGAATCTGGACGTGTTTGACGAAGTTGTGCAGAGGTGGGGTTGAGTTTCCTTCACCGCACATCTTCACGAACACGTCCAGAATCAGGCTTTGAGGAAACTCAACCCTGTAGTGGGACCTGGCCAGGGGCCCCTTACGGTAGCCAAGCCAACGTCCGGGTCAGCCTCAGCGGGAAGGTCGACTTTTGGTCTTTTGGTGGAGCGAGCAAGTCTTCGGTACTGTAGACGGGGCAGAGACTCCTACAGCCGAGAGGCAGAGACTAAACAAATAGGAGGCAGAGACAAAGTAGAGCGCGCGTTTATGTGGAAAAGCGTGCGTCCGTCTGGAAGACTCGTGGTCGACTCTCGGTCGAGCAAGCCAGTCTTCGGTAATACGTAGTCGGGGCAGAGACTCCTACAGCGGGGGGCGGGTAGAGACTGAACAGAGCGCGCGTTTGTGTGGAAAAGTGTGCGTCTATCAGGAAAAGTCCGACTGAAGTCAATCGCCCAATCTAGCACGATCAGCCGATCAACCGATCAACCAACCTCTCAATCAATCAATCAATCAATCAGCGAATCATCCAATCAATCAATCAATCAATCAATCAATCAAGTAATCAATCAGTGAATCATCCAGTGAATCAAGAGCTGAATGGAAGTTTCAGCAATGGTGATAAGATTGATGATGAGACGGATCCATTCAGAGTACTGTTGATGTCAGCGAGTCGAAGAGATGATGGAGAAGTAGGGGGAGCGTGAAAAAAGACAGCCATGAGCGAGATAGATAGATATATAGATAGATAGATAGAGAGAGAGAGAGAGAGAGAGAGAGAGAGAGAGAGAGAGAGAGAGAGAGAGAGAGAGACCCAATTACCAAGTAAAGTAGTAGTTGACGACGATACGGGTATGTTCTCCTGCTCCTCCTCCTCCCTCTCCTCCTCGTCAGCTTGATTGATGTCTTGTTTATGCGGACGATCGCCGTTGGGTTAAGGCACACGGGAGAAGGAGCAACGGAGGGGGGACGGAGAGAGGGAGGGAGGGAGGAGGGAAGATCGAGTGAGGAAGCCGTGCGTGGCAACGCCCGAGCTTTCGTTGGCGTCATCGATCGATGTCGGTGATGCGAGGCGACGGTCGTGGTAGCAGCAAATGGCGCTTGGGATCGTGCGGAGACGAGTAAGCGCGGTCGGGATCTGCGGTGGAGACGCCCGCCGCGCTCGTTTAAGTTGTACGTCGAGATCTGTGGTTGACGTTTCGGCGGTAAGACCAGCTGACGGCATGCGTTTTTTTTTCTGGGCGGCAACAAGAATAAGAATCTTCAATTAGTACCTAATAAATAAATAAAAATAATAAATATAAACTAGTAAAGCAAATCGTCAGCACTAACGAAAGAGAAAATCTGGTAATCAAAACGTTCCTGCATTTTGTACCATACTGCAGTCGAGGAGGGAATGGCGGGGTTGGGGTCGGGGTCGTCGCAGTTACGGAGGATGGTTAAGGATGAGGCGGAGGCGGCGGATGATCGGGCGGGACCGACGGGCGGAAGCGGTAGAGGGTTCGGCAGGGGGGGGGGGGGGGGGGGGGGGGGGGGGGGGGGGGGGGGGGGGGGGGGGGGGGCGGGGTTGGGGTCGGGGTGGAAATGGGGGAAGAAGCAATGTCGAACGCGGAGGGGGAGGGCAGCAAGATCAGTCGACTCAGCAGACGAGCTTAGGAGGAGGGCGAGGAAGAGGAGGAGGAAGAGGAAGGGGAAGAGGGAGAAGGGGGGGAGAAGGAGGAGGAGGAGGAGGCGGAGGAGGAGGCGGAAGAGGGGGAATGAAAGGTCGAGGTGTTGGCGATGGTGGCCGTGGTGGTGGTGCTGGGATCACTCTCTCGGCGCTGCTGAAGCTGAAGCCGCCATTTCAGACAGAAGAGCAGATGTCGACGTTCGTACATTTGTCGTTTTGTGCAGCTGATTCGTCGCAACTGGTTCTCCAGATCGGCAGCGCTTCATCCAACGGCAGGGAACTTCTCAGGGGCATTTTCGCAAAAGCTGTGGATAATGGCGCCCTCGTCTCTGTAACTGGTCATTCATCTTCTTCTTTTTCTTCTTCTTCTTCTTCTTCTTCTTTTTCTTCTTCTTCTTTTTCTGCCGTTGGGGGTGATGGGGTGCGACGGGTCGGTGCACGGGGCACTGCCAGCGTGTCCTTTCACCGAATCATTTTGCCAATCCTTCATTTAATCACTCGGCCGGAGTTCTGCAACTCCACTCTCAGCGACATAGTCAACTCGATCTTCGCTACAATCAACGGCGTCGATGGCCTCACGAGTTTTTTACGAGATTGTCTCAGGCTCTTATTCGAAGGAACCGGAGGAGGAGGAGGAGGAGGAGGAGGAGAAGGTGGAGGAGAAGGTGGAGGAGAAAAACGAGGAGGAGAAGGAGGTGAGAGAGCAGGAGAAGCAGGAGGAGGAAGAGTTGGTGGGCAAACAGCAGCAGCAGCAGCAGTAGCAGCAGCAGGAGGAGGAGGAGGAGGAGGAGGAGGAGAAAAACGAGGAGGAGGAGGTGAGAGAGCAGGGGAAACAGGAGGAGGAAGAGTTGGTGGGCAAACAGCAGCAGCAGCAGGAGTAGGAGTAGGAGTAGGAGGAGGAGGAGGAGAAAATGTTGTTTTGCCGCCTTGGCGTCGAATTCTGCGGGAAGGCGATGGCGGGAAAGGTCTGATGACATCTTCTTCTACCTCGGCCTCTTCTTTGTCGTATTCGTGTTCTTCTTCTTACTTCGGGTTATCTCATGTCACCGGTGCTTCGGGGAGTAGGAGACCAGGGACTAGTACATCGCCTGCGCGTGCATCCAACGCGGATGGCTGGGTGCCTTCCACGTGGCACGATTTCTTCGCGCCGGTGATTGCCTTCAAGGCCCTCGTTCTTCAGCGTTTTCAGCAATTGCAGGCATCGGAAGAAGAATGGCAGTTCGTTAAAGATATCAACCAGCTTTACGCTCGGTGTGAGTCGACCTGTGACCGAGATGGAGTAGGAGGAGGGGGAGGTGGTGGTGTAGCGGCCGGGTCGGACGCGATCGGCAGCGGGATCGGGTTTGCCGTCGTCGTTGGCGGTGAGAAAAAGAGAGCCGATGATGTCAGACGTGGACTGGAGCGGCTTGTCAGGCTGGTGCAGTCTGCTAGCCGTCAGATCGAGAGGACAAAGGCACGGGAGCAAGAGAAACAACGCCTGGAGTTACTCTATCCGACGAGAGCAGTAGATGTTGGTATTGGTATTGGTAGTTGGGGAAGTGGGAGTAGGGGTAGGAACGGTAGTAATCATCATACACTTCTTAACGAGGAGGAGGAGACGACGGCAAAGGTGGTGGAGAATGGAGGTCAACCTTATCCGAATCCTCATTCTCAGCATCGTAATCATTGTAATGATTACCCGCATCTTGTTAAGCAGCAGGCTGGCAAGATGGTGGAAAGTGATGGTCCTGGAAGTTTGTCGTTTAGCGGCGATTCTCGACACGACAACGATTTCGAGGATATCTGCCACGTGTCAATCATCCCGACTGCCGATGAGCTGTTGTCTGGTAGGAGACCTTATCTCCCGCGCAATCCGCCGAACACGTGTCATCACGCCGACGATCAGCCCGTTGCCAGGCTGGCAGATGTCCATTTCCGGTTGCTGCGAGAGGATATGATGGCGCCCATGAGAGAGAGAGCCCTCCTCTTCTCCTTCGTCAGCGAGAGCTGCCCGAGTCCGCATTTGAATCTCAGAAGCGGACGGCTGAGGATTGCGAGAAAGGAGAGAGAGAGGATGCTGTCCGTTGCGCGGGGCTTCGATCGACGGCGATGGCCGACGGACGACGCGAATGACGTGGACATCTTCCTCTTCCGCCACGTGGAGGTGGAGGGAGTAAATCTTGCGAAGACCGGAGGGACCGCCTTCACACTTGAGATAGACTGTCCGTTGTCGGGCAGGTCGATGTCAGACAGGAGGGCGTTCTGGGCAAGGACGAAGAGGTTGCAGCACGGCTCCTTGGTGTGTTTATGGGAACGAAGATCAGCAAGACATCCTTCTTCTTCTTCTTCTTCTTCTTCTTTTTCTTTTTCTTGCTCCTCCTCCCCCTCCTCCGCCTCCTCTTCTTCTTCTTCTTTCTCTACAGCTTCTTCTGCTTTCCCTCAAAGCAGCAGATCGAAGGGGGGTGAACAAGGCGGGCTATTAAGCAGAAGGAATGGAGATCGGGATAGAGAGGGAGAGGAGGAGAAAGGGAAAGGGGTCTGGTGGGAGGGGGAGGAGGTACAAAGTGAAGGAAAGGCGAAGAAGCCATGGATAATTTTCGGAGTCGTCAGCATGACTGGAGAGCCGGCGGAAGGACACGTGTCAGCCAGAGGGGGGAGGGGATTCGACAGGGCGAGGGTTCAAATCTCTCGTGCAGATCGGGGAGCGTTCGATGAAGGAGAGATGCGCTTGCTGTTTGATCATTGGAAATGGCCCGTACAAGGGAGGAAAGAGGACGGAGGAGGAGGAGGAGGAGGAGGAGGATATGAAGAGAAGAACGGCTTGTCGACCTGTGGAATGGGATCGGGATCGGGATCGGAGTCGGAATTAATCATGATTGAGATGTGTGGGAGTTTTTTCTCGTTCTATCCTGTGCTGAGCGTGCTGCAGAGAATAGGAGAATACACTTTCCCTTTCGGGAATATTCTGTGCGGAGAGCCAGAACGAGCGGGAGCAGAACAAGCGGGAACTTCCATTTTGGGAAAAAATAGTGCAGAGCGTTTGCAGCCGTGTTTACCGGAGTATGTTTCGCTTGACACGTGCTATGATCTCCGTCCGCTGTTGAATAATCGACGTGACCTTTCATCTGCCCCGGCGGTATCCGTTCTCCCTCCTCGTCCTCTTCCTCCTTTGTCTTCTCTTTTTGGTTCGTCTTCTTCTTCTTCTTCTTCTTCTTCTTCTTCTTCTTGCTCTTGGCTGGAGGAGAAAGAGAGAAGAAGAGATGGGGTTAAGATTAACGATGCAGCAGCAGCAGCGACGACAAGGATTATGGATGTGGTGGCTGAATCGCGACGCCACGTGGACATGACACGTGTCCCGATCGCGACGGAGTTCCCATTGGAGGAGTTGCTGAAGCATTCAACACTAGATCGGGCTCAAGCGGAAGCCGTAAGGGCCGCCCTCACACAGGAAGTCGCGCTCATTCAGGGTACATTGGATATGGATATGTTTTTTTTTTTTTCCCACTCTCTGGCTGTCCTTTCCTTTTTCCTCTTTTTTTTTTTTTTTTTTT
>BFEA01000971.1:127104-138583 GCA_003427395.1 Chara braunii
CCCCCCCCCCCCCCCCCCCCCCCCCCCCCCCTTAATCCACATGTATTACCTTCTTCACGCGAACACTACGGCCCTTCATCATGGTCGATCGTATGCCACCGTCGTCCCTCGAACATAACGCACCCCGATCATGATATATCCATCTTTCCGATCCGATACATTCGAGACGAGGGTGCCTTGTGTTCGGGGGAGGACGGCGGCTGTCTGTCTCGCTGTGACGGACAGTTCCGTTGATGACGAGGGTGCGTTGTGTTTGAAGGAAGAACTTATCAGGGCGGAGGCTTCACAAGCAAAGAGGATTGGATTTAACGTGTCTGAATCTGGACGTGTATGTAGGCAGGTGCAGAGTACCGGGCTTGATCTGCATATCTTCACATCTCTGAGCCACAATTCCGTAATGATGAGGGTGCACTGTGTTTGGAGAAAGAACGTAGCAGGGCGGAGATCCCACTAGCAAAGAGGATCATTGGATTGAACGTCTGAATCTGGACGTGTATGTAAGATTTGGAATTAACGTCTGAATCTGGACGTGTATGTCAGCAGGTGCAGAATGCCGGCCTTGATCTGCTTCTCTGCATCTCTGACTCAGAATTCCCTGACGATAAAAACAAAGGCACGGGCGAGGTCCCACTAGCAACGAGGACTGGATTTCACGTCCGAATCTGGACGTGTTTGTGGAGCGGTGCAGAGTACCGGGACTAATCTGTATTTCACGTCCAGATGCACGCGCTTAGTGGGACCTCGCCCCAGATGATGCGCCTCTGGCTCTTTTTTTTTGATAAATTTACTTAGTAGTATAAATAAATGGGTTGTGAAAGAGGAAAACAAAAAAATAAAAAATGCATTGTTCTTAAAAAAAAAACAAAAAAAACACGAACCTTCGGATGTGTCGCGGCTGGAAATCGAACGCCCTTTGCGTAAGAGAGCGCGTTGACCATTCCTTGGCATATTTACGAAGTATATATATTATATGATAAATTAATAATATAATGTTTTATTTTTTATTGTTTCCGCGTGAGAAAAACACCAGGGGGGGCAAATTCTATTTTTAACTTTTTTAATTCGAATTTTCTGATTATTACCTGCTACGTTAGCGACCATATTTTGTACAGGTCATCATCCTACCGTCGTCCTCCGAATAGAACGTACGGAAATTATAACTGTTAGAACGTACGGTAATTCGAGCTGCTGTATAGGGGCAAGCTTTCAGTCTAGGTACAGCGATAATGACCGTACCTTCTATTCGGGGGAAGACGAGACGGTTCGGAGTAGTGTTTAATTAATTTTAATATGTATATAATGGATATATACTATATATATCGTCACAAATAGAACTGCCCGGTAAACCGTAGGCAGAGAGAGAGAAGAGGACAACAAACGAGGGGCTGTGACAAACTGTTTCGTCGGAGTTTCACCGACTCATCAGGAGGCTGAACCCTCCACCCCATTACAAGCCAGCAAAACATCCACGAAACAAAGAAAGGTCTGTCACAGCCAAAAAATACACTCCAGACACGCCGCTGGCATATATAATGTGGCAATATAGCTCTCTGCTTTTGCAGATGATGCGGCGAGCGTCGGGCCTGTACTAGCAGGCTTTCCTTTGCTTATGGTAGAAAATAATTTTGATTCTGTCTTTACTGCTTATTTTTCCCCGTGGTTGGGGGTACTCCGTTTTGCGGACCTACTGTATGGTTCCGTTTTTTACCTATGGATATGGCAGATTTTGTTTTGGTTATTGTCTTCGCATCCTGGTTGGTTGTTTCCGGTTGTTCGGCCTATGGTGCAGGGGCGGTGCTTATATGTAGGAAATGACATCCGGGATTGTCAGTCTTTCGTGTTTTCCCGGATGGTTTTGTCCTGTTGTTCGGTCTATTTGGCGGGGCGGTGCTTTCATGTGGGACCAATCATCCGGGTTCTGGTCTTGCCTTGGGATGTATTGTTGTCGTATTCGTAGATTTTGTCACACTGGATCGGAGCTTATTGTGTTTTTCAATTGCATATCTGTCGGTGGTGTTGAAGGCTTTATTCAAGTTTATTGTGTTTTCTTTCTTGACAGTGCACGTAAGAATCCATTTGGGTCGAAAATAGCCTGAATCATCGTCCTGTCATCCCACATTTTTTTGACTATGGTTATGGTAGATTTGTTGTGGTAATCTTGTCTGCATCCCGGTTGGTTTTGTCCCATTATTTAGCAAGTAGCTGTGCTTCATGTGGGATCAATCATCCCGGTTTTTTATTGTCTTGGCATCGTGGTTGGTTGTTTCCCGTTGTTCGGCCTTTTGGAGCACGGGGCGGTGCTTGTATGTGGGGATCGTCATCCGGGATTGTCTTTTATACCGGTTTTCTGGGTTCTTTTTGAATTTTTTTGCAGACAAGAATATTTTGACATCCTGGTTGGTTTTGTCCCGTCGTTTGGCCTGTGGACAGGGGCGGTGCTTGCATGTGGGACTTGTCATCTGGGATCTGTTTTGTTGCCCCCTGTTCTGTATTATTTGGCTGTTCCCTTCCTCTTTTCTTTGCCTCTTTGCCTTCTGGCTGTGTGCAAGTGGGACGATATGACACACGGGGGTGGGGGCAGCCGCCGCTCAACCTACATCCACGTGGGCGGCCTTGTACGCAAGAGGTTCTGAACAGGGGGAGTTGTAAGGAAGAAGATTAAATCATGAATTCATCTTTTCCTGTTTTCCTTCTTTCTTTCTTTCTTTTTTCTTTTTTTCGCTTTTGCGCTCTGATATGTTTGTGACGATATATATATGTACACATCTTCGGAATAATAGATAGGAAATGCGGAGCAAGTCTTTTTTTTTGGGATAGAACGGACGGAATTTTTTGGGGGAGGCTTGAAAAGAGTGCATTGGGGGCAAAAAATGCAAAAGGAAAAAAAAAAAGAAAAAGAACGAAGGAAGAAAAGGGAGAAAAAGGCAAAGAAAAATAAAGAGAAAAGAAAGCAAGGTCGTTTTTTGGGATAGATCGGACGGAAAATTTCGGCGTGGCCTGAAAAAGTGCATTGGGTGCGAACGTAAAAGCGAAAAAAAAGAAAAAGAAAAAGAAAAGGAGAAAACGAAAATAGATAAAAGGGGGAAAAAAGGAAAAGAAAAGTAGTGGGAAAAAAAAAAAAAAAAACACCGTATAGGGGGCATAAGGACGGACATTATGAATTCTTTCTCGTAATAGTGAGGACTCTGAGGAGAAGTGACGTGCAAATTTCTAGGCATCCGATTTGCTGAGAGGAGCACGCAGGGGGAGAGGGAGGGGGAGGAGGAGGAGGAGGAGGAGGACAGCGAGAGGGCGAGGAGGAAAGCGTTCCGGCGTTCTTGTGCTGAATTTCCTCATTGAGAGTAGAGGGTGTATAAGAAGATAAATTAAGCAAAATAAAGATTAAACAAAAGTAAAGATCAAACAAAAAACGAAGATTAAACAAAATAAAATAAAGTTAACAACAAGAGAATTGGGAGGGTTTAAAAGAAGCGAAATAAGCAAAAGACAGTCTTTTGACGACGGAAAGTTTTGTGTATGGGGATGTTGAACCTGCAGTTAAAAAAACAAAAACAAAATAAAGATTGAACAAAATAAAGTGAACAACAACAGACTTAGGAGGAGGAACAGAAAGAAGAGAAATAAACAAAAATGGAAATGAAAATAAGCGAAAGAAAATGTGTCGACGTGGAAAAGTTTTTGTGTGTGTGGGGATGGAGAACCTGTAGTTAAGAAATTGAGCGAAGTAAGGATTAAACAAATAAAGTTAACGACGACATATTAATTAGTAGGAATAAAATGAATAGAAATAAGCAGGATGAAAATGAAAATAAGCCAAATGAAAACAACTTTAAATAAGCAAACAGAAAATATTTCAACGCGGAAAAGTTTTGTGTATGTGATTGGAGAACCTGCGGTTATCCAATCAGTGATGAGCTTTTTTTTTTTTTTTTTTTTGGTGATCAGCATTCTCGATGTATCGTCGTCCTTTATTCTCTCCTCGTGAACTTTGAAAGAAAATCACCCCTTTTTTCTCTCCCCTCAAACTTAAAAAAAAAAAAAAAATCCTTCCCTTTTTATTTTCAAAGACGTTTGTAAGTCGTTACTGATTGAATTGTCCTTGTTTGCTTCTTTGTTTATGTTTTCTTTTTTCTCCTCTCTCTCTCTCTCTCTCTCTCTCTCTCTCACGTTTTTCCTATATCGTTTTTTCTTTTTTTGATTGGCTGCAGGACCTCCTGGAACAGGCAAGGTAACGTGCGAGACCATGACCTTGTGATTCCTTCTTTTTTTTTTTTTTTTTGGTTAAGCTGCGTTCTCGTCATCGGGGGCTGCCATATAATTTTTCTCTCACCTCACATATTGTCGTTTAACTGGCGTTATGCCATGTCAGCATGGAACATCTCTTTCTTTCGCTACCTACCTATCACTACTCCTAAGGCTATAGAGGTGACCCCTCCAAGCATATCTTTTTTCTACCTTTACCTCTCTCTCGGAGGTTACCTCTCTCAGTGGAGAGAGAGGTTACGGCATGTTTGCCCCTTTGCCCTAGGGTTTAGGGTGCAGGGTTGGGGCCCCACAGGCGGGGCCCCAAGCTAACACAAGGTCGGAGCATTGGCCAGTAAGTAACTGTGCCTGCCCCCCTTTTTGATCGTCCCCCACCGCCATCGAGTTAACAGTAGTGTCAAAAGAGTAAAAGACTCTAGTCTAAAGCCCACACTCTCCCCCACACCACACACAACCCACTCACACCCGCACTACCCACTCACACACCCGTGTTGGCTGAAGACCTTACTGATACCAACTGGGAGGATCCAGCTGAGTGTCTCCGTTGGTTGGCACCAAGAGTGCCACGGGCGGCCGTGGGGTTTGAACCCACGGCCTCCTGAATGCCCCTCTTGTCTGCCTAACCAATTGAGCTAGGCCGCTGGATGTCCTTGTGTTTTTTTTTTTTTTTTTTTTGACAAGGTATCCTTCTAAAATTCCAATGAAAGAATTGAGACGAAGAAGAAGGTAAGCAATGGCCAAATTGCTCTGCACACGCAGTCCATAAAAAAGGCGTTTCTTACATACGTGTGTACTGCTCAAACGCCTCTTGCTTGTTTGATTTTGATTGATGAAAGAATTTGAAAGATAGAATAAGACTTGAAAAAAGAAAAGTGAACTAATACTAATCGGCAACATTCCAATAATGACGGCCAGAGGGAATTTATTATTAATGGAGCTTGTACAGTTGTAGTTAACCAAATTCTACGTAGTCCAGGACTCTGAACCATTTATTTGGGACTTCTGAAGGTGCAGGCACTGCTATACTTACCTTCTTGGGAGGCTTTCAGTTTGTGGCAATTTTTTGTCCATTTTTGTTTTTTATGCACCTAACGTATTGGGACATCCTGACAATTATATACCTGCAAATCCTATGTCAACTCCAGCTCACATAGTGCCAGAATGGTAATGGATACTTAATCAATATGATATACTTATAAAAAAAATCTCTTTGTTTTTCTTCATTGAATGAATTCGAATTCAAAATGAGGATCCCAGATTGCATGAGCAATTGGACGTACGTGTAAAGGGTCTTGTACCCATTATTCAAAATTACCTGCACGCGTCCGTCGCAATTCGACCCCGAAAAAAACAAACAAACCAATTCGACCCGGGGTTATCCTGGCAGCACTGGCCAGTTAGTTATTTATCGCATCAGACTGACTTGGTAGGTACCCTTTAGGGCATCGCCACACCACTCTCGAAATGTGCAAAATGTGCACAATGGGAATGAACTTTCCGCTAGAACATGGCCAGATGCACCCGCCACATTTTTGTCTTTTTCACATTTCGAGAGTGGTGTGGCGAGGCCCTTACTGTCCATCTTTTTTTTTTTTTTTTTTTGGGGGGGGGTAGCCTGCTGTTTTCCAACACCTTTCCTCTTTTTTCTTTTGTTTGTTCAGTTTTCATTCATTTGTTGCTTTGCTTGGTTTGTTTTCTGTTGTCTGTTTGTGTGTGTTTAAGGGGTTTTTTGGTCTTTTTTTTTTTTACCTTGCTTTGTTTATGGTGCCGCTCTGTTGTCACTTAGCATGGCGGCTTTTCGCTGATTTCTCGCGTAGCATGGGGTCTCGCTCCGCTACCGTCGTCACCCGAATAGAACGCCCGGTCATTATCGCTGCGTCTGGACTGAAAGTTGGGCCAAATGCAGCTATAATTACGGGGCATTCTGTTCGGGTGAAGATGGTACGCACCAAATCTGCATAACGAGGCTGAATCTTCCACTAGAACATGGAAATATACATCGCCATATTTTGTCTTTTGTGCATGTGGTCAGTAGTGAAGCGAGGCGCATGGTTACACTTTTGTAACGTCCACTGGCAACCCTGTCGTTGTATAGCGAGTTTTTTTTTTTTTTTTTTTTTTTTTTTTTAAGCGAGTAATTTTACGAGACTGGGCCTCACTCCACTACTCACCGAATGTGCGAAATGATAATGAATCTTCCCCTAGAACATGGGAAGATACACCGCCATGTTTTTTTGTCTTTTGTGCATGTGGTCAGTAGTGGATCGAGGGCCATTGATGAAGCTGACATACATCGCGTGTGGAACTGTTTCTGCGTTGAGATTGTGAGTTTTTTTTTTTTTTTTTTCCCGTACGTAAGGGAACGAACTGTGGATGTGATTACTGTTAGGTGCATCCAGGTTGGGCCGTAATTGCAGTCAGATACATTTAGTAAAGTGCTCGTGTGAGTATGGACTCCCCCTAACCCAACGCACCCTTATTCTGGCCGTATCAGACCGCAAAGATGGATTGTGTTCATGCATGATGAGGAAAGATGGATTGTGTTCATGCATGATGAGGGTGCGCTGTGTTTGGGGAAAATGTGCGGTGCTCTGCTTTATGTCATTGTGTTCCCCCCGGACACAATACTCCCTCAATATGACCGTATCGGGCGGGAAAGATAGCTTGTATTCAGTCATTCGTGATCGATGTGCGTTGTGTTCGGCAGAGGGGAATGTTTCGGTGCCTTGCTTGACGCTATCGTCGTCCCGCGAACACAAACACACCCTCATTATGACCGTATCGGGCTGGAAACATAGCTCCTATACATTCCTTCATCATTGGGGTGCGTTGTGTTCGGGGTAAGAGGGTAGAGTAGCTGATTCGAAGGATACCTTCTCGGACGGACTTGTTTGTGTGGTTGAATATAAGAGGTGCTAGGCTACTGTTAAAAAAGAAGGAAACTGTAAAACAAAAAAAAAAAAACAAACGTAAAATTGTAAAATACCTTAACTTTTTGGGGTGAAAGACTTGCACAAGGATCTTCTTGTGCGGTCATGCTGACACTAGCACGTACAATCGCAAATTATATGTGAGCCAATTTGCGATTTGTGATTATACGGCACTTCCCAGTCATGCAGCACACCCGTATATTTCACAAAACAGGAAGGACACAGTCTCGACCTGCTCTAGGAATGCGATTATGCGGGCCGAGGGGTCACACAGCACGATGCATAAAAATTCATTCCGTTTTCCTGTTTTTTTTCTTTTTCTTTTCCCCCCCTTACAAGAGCTGCCCACCAAACGTCGAATTCTCTTTTTTTGTTTCCAGAAAGAAACAGGTCTAAAAGAAATATGCAATTGCGGGGACCTCCAGAGGTTCCCGCAAAACACGTAATACGTAACCCTGCCTGCGACTGTCCAAGCCGCTGACATTTATGTGCCCATTTGAGTGAAAATGCAAAATACGTGGCCATTGTGACCCAAAAATCACCTACAATTTACAATTTTATGAAAATGCGTGCGAGTTTGAGTATGCTCTGAAATGCGTATAGTCGGTGAAACTCCAAGGAAACAGTTTGTCACAGACCTTCTTTTTTTGTCCTCTTCTCTCTCTCTGCCTACGGTTTACCTGGCAATTATGGTTGATGATATACAGTATATACACATATATGAGTCGTGTTGGTCTTGTCCCGTCGTTTGGCCTGTGACGGAAGGGGCGGTGCTTGCATGTGGGTGTTATCCAGGATCTGTTTATGTTTGTTTCCCCCTGTTTTGTTATATTTGGCTGTTCCCTTCCTGTTTCTTTGCCTCTTTGCCTTTTGGCTGTGTGCAAGTGGGTCGAGGGGGTGGGGGCACCTGCTGCTCAACCTACATCCACGTGGGCGGGGCCGTGTACGCAAAAGAGGTTTTGAACAGGGGGAGTTGTAAGTAAGAAGATAAAAAATGAAATGATTTTTTTCTTGTTGTTTTTTCGCTTTTGCGCTCTGATATCCTTGTGACCAGGGTTGCCGGCGTTCGGGAAGGGTCGAACGCCCGAACGGTCGGGACTCCCTCTCGACGTGTTCGGCCGTTCGGCCGAATGCGGATCCAAAAAAAAAAAAAAAAAAAAAAAAAAAAANAAAAAAAAAAAAAAAAGAATTCCAAAAAATCTGAAAACAATATATGTTATGCAGAAGAATAAACTAAACAACATTTGCCTCAACGTTACATCCAAATTCTTTACCAAATTTGAAATAAAGATCACATATACTAAAGATAAATATTAAGTAATAATAATGGAAGTTAGGAAAAAAAAGGAGAATGAAATTATTGAGTGGGCGAGCACGTTTTTGACACCGCCATCTTTGGCTATTTTTCTTTTTTTTTTTGGCTGTGACAAGTCACAAATGTCTTCCTGGGCTTACTTGGCACCCGCTACCCAAGAGATAGACCACTGGATCCCCCGATCGGCATCAAGCAGAGTCTGCTATGTTCGTAGGGGAGGGGCCTGAGGGCAGGCATGGGGGATTGGTCCGCTTTATCCCTGGTGCTACCGGCCGTCCCCTGGCCGGTATCCTGCAGGCTCGAGGGGCCGTAAAAACACGGTTCTGGTATGCTACGGGTTTCCCCGTATGCCTATAGGTAGGAGTAGTGGTAGGTAGGTAGTGTGAGGAAAAAATTGAGAGAAGAGAAAATAATTTTTTTTTTTTTACATGTGTAGCTTATATAATAGAGAATTTACATATAGAGTTTGAAAAAATAATAATTTTTTTCATGCCCCGAAATAAAGAAAAAACAAAAAGTGGAAAAAAAAGAAAAACAAATTAGTGAGTGGGCAAGCAAGTTTTGACACCACCATCTTTGCCGATTTTTCATGTTTTTTTTGGCTAAACAGAATGGCTTCAAAATTAAGAGGGAGATACCTTACATCACGAAGAACTCACACAAAAAAATTCAGAAAAAAAATAAAATATTTAGGTGCCAAAATATTCTTTTGCGGGGAGCCGAACGCCTTCAGGTTCGGGCCCTGTACGGGGACCCGAACGCCCGAACGTTCGGGGGTCATCTTAGGGGCCTCCGTACGTTCGGCCTGGCAACCCTGCTTGTGACGATATATATGAGTCTGTGAAACTCCGACGAAACAGTTTGTCACAGCCCCTCGTTTGTTGTCCTCTTCTCCCTCTCTGCGTACGGCTTATCGGGCAGCTCTGTTTGACTATATATATGGTGTTTTGTTTTTTTTTTCGTTTTTTTTTTTTGTGCAGACCTACATAGGAACGAAGCTGGTCAGCCTGCTGCTACACAATGCGTCGTCATCCTCATCACTGCCTTATGGACCACGAACAGGACCTCAAATTGAACCCATCTTGTGCGTATGTTACACCAACCATGCCCTGGATCAGTTTCTGGAAGGATTGATGGACCAAGGTGTGAAGAGGATTGTCCGTGTGGGGCGGCGGTCTAAGAATCCAAGGTTAGAAAAATTCAATCTGGAAGAAATCTGGAAGGTGGAGGCGGGAGATTACCGCTATAGATTCAGAGAGTTGCGCACAGAGGAGTTCACGATACGCACGGAGATGGACGCCCTGAAGAAGGAGATCAACATGGATATGGAGGACCTGATCTCGATCGGGAGTCGGGATTGGGAATCCATGACCCCTTCGGAGCAGTGGGGCAGGCTCCAGCGGTTTCTCTGGACTGCGCATCCTCGTCAGTATGAGTCGCTGGTGAACGAGGAGTTGCGGGACCACCGAGGTGTTAAATCCATCATCATGGAAGATGCCGAAGAAGATGAGCACGTGCATGCAGCAGCAGCACCACCATCACCAGGAGGAGCAGATAGTATTGATGTCAACAGGCTGAATTCGACCACCACTACGATGGATGGTTTCACGGTCGCCAAAGGACGGGGCAGGCGGCAGCATGTCTTCAAGCGGTGGTTGGATGGGATGCCCTCTTCCTCGTTGAGATGGCGAGAAAATCAGTCGCGGAAAAATCAAAATCAACGGCGGAAAATCAAAATCAACAGCGGATTGGATTCTCGTCGTGGTGGGTGGAATGCCACGTCATCAGCAGGTGGAGATGGCGAAGCAGGTCGGAGAGCGAAGGGAAGCGATGATGATGGCTCGGGATTGAGACACCGGTTGCCAGAAGAACAGTCGGGACAGCCGAGTTCTGATCAGGAGGAGGAGAGTGACCTGATTGAGTACAGGTGCTCAAGCTTCTACTCCGCGCTCTGCGGCTTGGATCCTGAACCCTCTCCCCCACCTTCCTCCCCCTCCTCCCCCTCTTCCCCGATCTTTACCCCCCCCTCCCCTCAGTTCTCTTCTGATTGGTCATCCTCAGATCTGGTGCCTGTACCGCAAACAGAGGGAGAGGAGGTTGGAGCATCAAAGCCGCCGAGCTCATACCTTCGCCGCATTTTTAGCCGCATTTTTAGCCCGAAATCGGCTGCCACATCAGCAGCAGCTGCATCGGCAGGTCAATCCAGTGGACTAGCAGAAGATGAACCACAGCAGCAGGACGAGGAGGAGGAGGAGATTCGTCGTCAGCAGATGGTGGATCACCTGCAAGATTTTTGTGAACGGCGATCGCGACACGTACCTTCTGGTGGTCGTGGGGTGGTGGAGGCGGTTGGAGTGGTTAGTCGCTCCGCAGCTGATGGATTAGCGGGTCAATGCAGTAGCAGCAGCAGTCGCACCGTCAGCTCTTTGGCAACTTCATCTGACCACACTGCCAATGTGGCACGTAACGGCAGTGGCAGCACGATCAGCATCAGCAGCTCTTTGGCCACGTCATCGGCCAACAGTGCTGACGTGTCACCCTCTGCTAGTCGCTCCCTACTCCAAGTAGATGACGTTTGGAGCCTTAGTCGTGCCGAAAGACGCCAACTCTTTCAGATATGGCGAGAGGAGGAGTTCAGCATGCGGCTCAACGACCTGAGGGAAGACATGGAAAAGTTCTCAGGGTATGTAACGTTATTTGTTTTTGCCCCCTTGCTACAGTAGCTGATCGTTTGGTTGTTTTCTTGCGTTGTTTTCTTGAATGTCTTGATTCGTTTTGATTCCTCTCCTCGCCCCTGCACCTCCATAGCAATTTCGTTTGGTGCTGATATGTCGATTTGGTGCTCTTCCCACAGACTCACACCACGTCCTTTGGGACATCCGTTAGAATTGGAATGATACAGAGAAAGAAGATTAGCATGGCCCCTACGCAACGATGACAGACTTGCACCACCATAGACAAGATACCCCCC
>BFEA01000971.1:138919-164736 GCA_003427395.1 Chara braunii
GAGAGGGAGGTGAAAAAAATTGGGAGAGGTGCAGACTCTGAAGAGATTAAAAAAAAGAACAAGCCAGATTAGAAGTGAAGAGGTGGTAGCAGCAGGGTCAAGGGGAGCTGTCGAAATCCTAACATTTGAGTATGGGCCATGTGAGTTATGTCTTTATTGAATGATGCCGTCATGACACCTTTATTGGCACCTTAATGGATGCCCTTTCGACAGTCATTTTGCAGCAGACAGCCATCCCCTAGGCCACATGGCTTAAAGCTTGCTTAAACTCGAAAAATGACCGCCCTGGAGTCCAGCAACGAAATGGAAAACAACCAATACCTTTTTGGAAGGGGAATTTTTTCTACTGAGGCTGACTGAAAGCCGAGCCACTTGTACACAAAATGAGCTGCAAAAGACGCTCAAACCAGTTTGCGCTGCTACAGACAATGCACGGGCAAGACGGCGAGGTTCAAGCTGTGGCACCAGGGACTGGACCAGGAGCTTGATGGTCGGGCCCAAGTGAGTCAAACCTGAGGCCCTCTTACTCAAAATGAACTGCAAAGATGCTCAAATCGGTCGACTGCTACAGACAATGCACTGGCACCAGGGCCGGGACCAGGAGCATGATGGTCGGGGCGAAGTATTTCCAAGAACGTGAACGGACATGCTCCTCTTCCCCCTCTGCTCCTCCTCCTATTCCTCTTCCACTGCCTCATTATTCGAAGCAGACTTGACTGGCAAGGTCCACATCCAGTCTCTGGTGTTGGCCTGGACTGCCTAAAGAGGGCTTCTGGCAGAACCGCTTGGTCTTCAGCGGTCTTTGTGTAAAGGTTCCGATTCTGGACGCTATCTGTAGCTCTTCGCATATAGGGAAACCAATGACTGAGCAAGCGTGAGAGCTGAGACTTGAACGATCAACAACAATTACGAGTAACAATAATCAACCAATCAATCAATCAATCAATCAACCAATCAACCAATGAATTAACCAATCAACAACCAATCAATCAACCAATCAAAAAACAACCAATCAATCAACCAATCAATCAACAACCAATCAATTTAACCAATCAATCAACCAATCAATCAACAACCAATCAATCAACCAATCAATTAACAACCAATCAATCAACCAATCAAAAAACAACCAATCAATCAACCAATCAATCAACAACCAATCTGTAATGGCCCGTCAATACACGGACTGAAACATACAGTCGATTTCTGATTTCTGCTCATAGGATGCATGCCGTACTAAGTTCCCTGCCTGTCGANTGTAATGGCCCGTCAATACACGGACTGAAACATACAGTCGATTTCTGATTTCTGCTCATAGGATGCATGCCGTACTAAGTTCCCTGCCTGTCGATGTGTTTGCTGGGTCTGAGTGCGTGCTTGTTTGTGGGTTGCATGACTGT
Organism: Chara braunii; assembly: GCA_003427395.1. Classification (NCBI taxonomy): domain Eukaryota; kingdom Viridiplantae; phylum Streptophyta; class Charophyceae; order Charales; family Characeae; genus Chara; species Chara braunii. The sequence continues at coordinate 140,320 of BFEA01000971.1, forward strand.
GTGTGGCCTGCATGTTGTCGGAGTGCCTTGAGTGTGTGTGTGACCTGTATGGGTCTGTGATGGCTGGGCAGGCCCGTGGGAGGGCCGGTACTTACCTGTGGCATGGCGTTTGAGAGCTGCAGCCAGGGATACACTCAAGTGGTGTCGATAGCAGCCCCGCGACCCTTGGGGGGGTAGCGGGAAAACACTCAAGTAGGCCGGTAAGCATATGTGTGGGGTACTTGAGGGCCGGTAGGCCGAAATGTGGGTTCTTGAAAGGCCGAGCAGAAAAGACAAAGTCGGCATTTTTAGAGTCCGGTAGCTGTGGGTAGGTCTAGGCCGGTACCAGTCTGCATCTAGAGCCTGTACGGCCAATATCAGAGTCTGCAATGATGTTTCCCTCCGAAACGGAGGAAGGTACCGGAGGCTGAGGAGGCCAAGCGGCCTGGAAGTCACCGCCCAAGAGGCAAGTTGGCCGCTACATAGGTCTGGAGGAGCCCAGTGCTCCTCATTCTTCACTTCGGTGCAAGCCGGCTCAAGGCTGGAGGAGCGCTGGGCGGAGAAGGGCTGCTGCTTCAAGCGCAGCTGAGAGGAAGGAGCCGGGAGCTTCCACCTCGGCTATGGTGGAGCTCTACCGGTAGGAGGAGGAGGGAGAAGGGGTTGAGGTAGGAGAGTGGTGAGGGACTTACCTGGCTATGGAGGACTCCATCTTCATCATCTTGTGAGGCGCTGCATCTGGAAGGCCCGAGTAGGGGCAGTGTGGCACCAAGGAAGTTCGGGCAGAGTCTGGCTATGGTGGGACAGTGGGCAGCCACTTAGCTGCTACATGTAGACCAAGGGAGGGCAGCACCATAGCTGTCCGGAGTGACAAGGTCTMATTAGTCTGCCATAGCCTAGACCTGTGAAGGAGGAAGAGGAAGGTGGCCATGGCTATGGTGGACCTCATATGGAAGCCTGAAGTAGAAGAGGGATTCGGACATTGATTCTGGTTCTGCTGTTCAATTTATTGTTGTTCTTTCATGAGTTGAATAAGAGAGGAAGAGATAAAGAGGAGGAGGTTGTTGAGCGAAGAAGAAGAGCTTTGTTTTGGTCTATGCCGAAGTACATCTTCTTCTTCTTCTCTAATTCTTCTTCTTCTTCTTTCCCTCTCTCTCCTTTCAAGTTCTTTCATTTCATTTTGCARTTGGATGGAGTTGAGCTCAAGTTCAATTATTTCTTTTGCATTTGGGCAGCATTGTACTTTCTGATGGTTGTGGACTTCAAAATTGGCCAGGATCGTAACAAATCAATTTAACCAATCAATCAACCAATCAATCAACAACCAATCAATCAACCAATCAATTAACAACCAATCAATCAACCAATCAATTAACAACCAATCAACTTAACCAATCAATCAACCAATGAATTGACCAACGAATGAATGAAGGAATGGATGAATAAATGAATGAATGAATGAATTAATGGATGGATGAATGAATGAATGAATAACGTCATTAGAATGTCCAAGCCTTGACAGGCTGACAGGTAGCTATCAGCTCCAATATTTCCCTCTCTCCCTATCTCCTTCTAGCGAAAATGTTATTCTGCAATCTAGCATGTCTTCCCGATGAATGGTTGGATGATTGATATCTCGCAAGAAGACATGGCCTTCAATCTTCACTACGGCACCTGAAGTTGATTGCCAAACGACAAGGAATCCTTCCTTCCTGCCTGGGGAAAGTGTCAGCAACGTGGGGCTTTTGTAGGTCCCTACTAGGGCAAGGCCAGTCCTTAGCAATCATGAACTGACTGATGCCTACTTCACGCAACCTTATCGACTATGGAAGCTATGGCTGCCACCGTTATTTCATGCACGTTAGCTAATCCTCCTCCCGCATTCCAGGTCTCCTTCACAGAGCACTCCTCCCCTCCCTACCTCTACTCCCAAGGTATGGTGCCTCCACTTGCATCTCACTAACCACGGTGGGGCAGACTTCCTTTGACAGCTGCTCTGTGGTGCCCTCCACCTCCATTACTGGAGGTTGTGGTGCTACTCTCCCTCGACCTGGGTTGTTCAAAAGTGATAGGCCACAGTGTGTGCGCCTGCACCTGCGCTTGCACGTGACATATTCCTAGCGCTTATTGGCTGAAGTCGGCCGAATGCATGGCCGAGATGCGTTTGCCAATGCGAGGCTGCATGGTGCTGCTCTCCCTTAGCGTGGGCTGTTCACAGTTTAGCCAGACCTGTGCACCTGCACGTGACATATTCTTAGCAGTAATTGGCTGAGGTTGGCCGAGTGCATGGCCGAGATGCATTTCCCAACGTGAGGCTGTGATTTGACAGCGGCCATCATCAAGTCTAGGTCTGATACGTTTGTTGTGTCGAGATGCCGGCCTTGAACTCAGTTAAAATTTGATGGCTCTGCTTTCCCTTTAAGAGCCACTTAGACTTTACCCCTTGGAAATTTGACGGCTCTGCTCATCTGTGGAGAGGCATTTAGACTCTACCCTTCCCTTTGCACTTGTACCTCCCTGTAAGAGGCTCGGTTTGACCAAACATGCGAGGAAGGAGTTCGGGTTCTTGGCTTTTTAACTTTTGATGACATTAGGACGGCCTGACTTCTGCCTCAGAGGACTGGATATGGTGGCCGTCCAGGGATCACTGAAAGCTTGAGACAGCTCGCTGACTCGGCGGAGAGAGAGAACCAGGGTCCTCGGCTCGGCCCCACAGATGATGAAGATGGTGTGAATCGGTGTTATCTGACTATCGTCATGCTCATATGTTTGAAAGCCTTGCCTGTGTGCAGCGCGTGCCAGGCAGGGCGCTCAAACGAAGAGGTACATCACCTGCGCAAGTGCAAGGGGCAGAGTAGTGGGCTAGATAGTGTGCTTGATTGGGTATCATGTTTCCACTACATGCAGTCAGGGGTGGTGAATGAGAGGGTCTCTATGGTCTTCCAGTCTACTTGTCATTCTGTTTCACTGCGATGAATCATACCGTAAGGCAAGGTTGAATACATGCGGGAGAGAATAGGGATGGGGGAAGGGCAGTCACAGTGCTGAGGTGTGTCCAGGATGATCTAGAAGCTCTTTTTTTGGGGGGAGAGGGGGGTTAAGGGCTGGGTAAGGGGGAGGGGGAGGGGGGGATCTACGAGCTGCTTGGCAGGGAATTCTGATATGTTGTTATTGGGTTGTAAGGTAACTACCTCCCGTTTTGTTCCAAATAGAATGCAAGTGTCCCAAAAAAAAATACAGCTAGGATGACCATGCGTTCTATTTCTGGGAGAATAGAAGTGTCGTTGATTTGCTGGGTTAGTATGGCCGGTTTGTTGGTCACGGCTATGCTCACATTGGCACTTTTCTTGATGGATGTGAGTGAGTCCATCTTTGACCAGATTCAGAAAAATAAGTGCTAGTGTGACCATGCTCTTCCATTGGAATCATACTTGCAACTGCACGAGCTGCACATTCATGCGGAGTTCCGTGCGGAATTCCGTGTGGGGGTGCCTGTGAGGAATCATGCAGGTTTTTTACTTTTATTATTATTATTATTATTTTTTTTTTTTGGGATGGGGGACGGGAGGGCGTAGGACGGGAAGATGGGGATATGGCAAGGAGAGGGGGATATGGAGAGGAAGAGGATGTGGACGAGGTCGACGAGGATAGCGAGAAGGAGGAGGAGGAGGAGGAGGAAGGGCAGGCATTGTCTGGGTACTACCGGGAGTCTCCCGGTTCCGGTTGTATGCGGTCTCCACCTACCTTTTTCCCATGGGAGCATCGGATCGTTATTTGAAGTTGTTTCTGCTTGCCGGTGATAAGTAACGGGACTGGTGCCCTGCAGAATAGATGGGGCACTACACGTGTGTGTGTGTGGTTAAAATAAATAAATAAATAAATAAATTGTACGTCCTCCGGTTTGCTAATTCTCACTGAGAGCAGTTTGGCAATTATGCATTCCAATCATACGTGCAAGCGCATGTCGTGCGCACGCTTCCCGACGTGCGGTGCACGGCGGGAACGACCCGTCACCCCCCTCCGAAAAAGAAAAAGGAAGGCCGGGGTCGAAACGGTGCGTTCGAGGGCCCCTGCCAAAACTATAAACGGGATGAAAAAACAATTTGCAGGAAATTCAGCAAGTTAAAAAAAGGAGGTCAAAGGTGTTGTAAAGCACCCTTGACCTGAATGCTTTAAATTGTTTCAGGAACCCAGCACCCTAAACCCTTAACCTTGACCCTTCACCCTAAACCTTAAAATTGTAAATCCTGAAACCCTGGTCTGTACAATCCTAAGTCCTAAGACCGTAGACCTTAAACCGCCAATACCTTTCCTTTTTTTTTTTTTTTCTTTTTTTTTTTTTTTTTTTTTTTTTTTTTTTTTTTTTTTTTTTCCAAATAAACGCAGGGCGTTATGGTTCTGGCTCCGTCTATTCTGGGGAGCGTCAGTCCGGTTCCTATTCCACCGGCAAGTCAGAAGAAACATTGCATTATAGCAGAAAACTCATGCTTCCTCCCGTTTGGCCGGAGGACCCCTGAACAGCATTGATTGCTCCACCAATGGTGAAGATTCACTGTCAGCTTGCCGTGACTTCCTCTTTCCTCTCAGACCTGAAAAAAACCAGCTCTGCCAGATAGTGCTATGTCATCTAGAAAGAGCTCGCCCATTATATTTCTATATGCCTGTGCTCCCCCCCTCATCGGCCCTGCCCGTAAGTCGCTGCATCCCCTAACCCATTAAGTCTTCTCCCTTCTTTTGAGGTCTACTAAACCCTAAACCCTAAACCCTGGCCCTCACTTGGAAGTATTATTTTTTTTAGAACTCTCCTCCCTTGCTCTCGCCTTCCATTGGCGTAGCTCCAGACCCCGACCGTATTTCCCCGAGTGTGGTGGTACGAGTCCGAAACTCTCTCTTTAGACTTCTGATCCGGAGGTGCTTTGCCCAATATCTCCTGTTTCCAGGATTCGTTTCTCAAACCAGGTCTCCTTGCACGTTGTTGAAATCCTTGCTTGTTTCTGTGTTGTACCAATCCCTCCTGATCACTCGGACTTGTCCAACCCTGCCTCCTTGCCATTTGGTAACCAATCCGTATCAAGTCTCTTCCGGATACCTGCTTGCTATGCCCTGTCTTGAGGGCCGCCAATACCTTTCCTGCTGTTGGGAAAACAGGAAAATAGCCTATTCCTAAAAAATCAGGGGCCGGGCCCTGATGACGGCTGCCGTTGGTAAATCTCACCGGCGGCCGTCGTTTCATTTCGGCCTCCTAAGAGAGATCAGAGGCCCACCTGAAGCCGACATGGGAAAAGGTAATGGTGCTTGAACACAATGAGCCCCCAACCTTCAGATCATAAACCCTGAAACCTTAAACCCTAAAGCTCTTGAAATGCAAAGCGTGGAAGTCCTAGGTCATCGAGGCGCAACGTCAGCCCTAAACCCTCGGCCACAAATCCTGAGCTCTAATCTGGAAGACTAAACTGTGAACCCCGAGCCCTGAAACCCTACCCTACAGACGTAAACCGTAAAACCTCAGATCCTAAATACCACACCCTTGAGCGGTGTCCTAACTCCGAAACTGAAGACCCCAGAGTCCCAGACCCCGAAAGGGCCTTAAATCCTTGATTGAACCCTCAACTGTAAAATCCGAAGGCCCCCCTAAAACCAAAACCCCGAAACCCTAAACCCCCAAACGTTGAAAATTCCGAACCCTTTCCTGGCTTAATTGGTCAACTGTGAAACCTTAAACCACATTTACATCCGAGCCTCTGTTTTTGCTGAGGCAGAAAAGAATTGCGCGCCAAGCTTTGCCGAAGCGCCAGCGCGATGTCTTCTTTTTTCCTTCTGGTTGGTGCCACCAGCCATTGTGGTCCGGTAGCAGTGTTCATCTGAACTTTTCGGAGTCGCTCGTTTTCAGTTCTCTGAGTTTGCCCGTGCGGTGTACTTGGGGTTTAAATCCTAGAGTATCCGAAGCCCTCTATCCCTAGAATTCTAGGTCCTAAATTCTAACCCCCAAAGCCCTAAACCCTAAAGCTTTTAGTGAATTCCTAAGTTCTAAACCCCAAAGCACAACCGAGGTTCTAGTTGTTCGTTCTCCAACCGTGGCATATTCTCAGCCCTATCTGGTCGAACCCAAGTAGAGAGAGTCGGTGCGCGACCTCGTAGCCTCTAAAGTGGCGGTAGCTGGGTAAATATTTCCGTCATCGACCGTCGAGTCTCCCCATTCATCAAATCAGAGCGGTCAATCCTAGACCCGCTTAAAACCGTAGACCCCGTGAATCGCAAATTGTACATCCAATACCCTAGAACTCTAAGACCAGAAATTCCAGTAGCCTGCAGCCCTAAAAAACACAGAACCTAAGTCGAGGCCCTAAATCCAAAACCCTGGGGCCGTAGAAGATTAAAATTGTGACCCCTATGATTTTATGTCTCAGGGTTTATGGCTTTAGGCTTTAAGTTTAAGTTCTCCGAGTTTTGGGTTTCAGGGTTCTTGAATTTTAGGGTTTCAGATTCTTAGGACTTTGGGGTTTCAGGGTCTTAAAGTTTTAAGGTTTTGGGGTTTGGGGCTCAAGGGTTTACAGTTTTAGGGTTTTTGGTTTTAGGACATGAGGGTTCTATGGCCGAGGGTCCAGTGATTCAAGGCCTTTGGGGTTTAGGGCCTTGGAGTTTACAGTTTCCGAATTAGGATTTTAGGGCTCGTGCGGGTTGTCGGGTACTGGTTTTTGGTTTTAGGGCATTAGTTTTTTTTTTTACGCTCGAGGGTCCAAGGACTTTACCGCAGACTCTTAAATCCTAATATCTCGATCCCCTCGAGTCCACTAAACAATCTCCGCTTGTGAGTTTGCACCTTTCCACCCATCTAAATAAATAGGGCCTCCACTGTGTGTGCAGAATAGGCCACTCCTTGAAGTCTTATGTAGGAAGCCAAGAATCCAAAGTACGACTTTCGATTGCCGCCCAGAGGATTGGGATGACCACTACCGGAGTATAAGCAATGCATGTGAATTGAGTAGGTGATTCTGGATTAGCTCTTGGAGTTATGGGACGTTTTGTGTTTTTTCAATCAGTTACACTTTTCAATCATTTTTGCCTTTGTGCTAGTGCCTTAACCCGTCGCTGCTCTTGGTTAATGTCTTCTTGCGAGTTTTCACTGCCTAAACGGCTCCTCGGCTGTGGATGCAGATTGGGCGACTCCTTGAAATCCGTATATGAAGCCAAGGATCTGAGTATCCTTAAGAGTGCCCAGATTGTTGGAATGACCACAACCGGAGTAGCGAAGCATCAGAGGCTCGTCACTGCCCTCGCTCCTCGAGTGATCGTCGTGGAGGAAGCTGCTGAAGTTCTAGAAGCACATGTTCTTGCTTGTCTGTCTGCGGCCACACAGCACCTCGTCCTGATCGGTAAGGGGCAAGCTGTCACACACTACCTGCTGATGGGTTTATCTGACAATAAGAAGGAAGAGGAATGGAACGGGAGAACGAGTGACGCAAAATGAGCGAAACGAAATGAGCCCGTAACTGTGCGAATCTGTTTCTTACCACCTTGTCTTGTCTTTCGCAAATGTGTCCGAGGGAGTACTCACACTGACACTTCACAGGATGTACCTGTCCTCGATTACGACAACGGACAACGGTGAGAATTTATTTCTAGTCATTTTGGCTTGTCCTTTGCAGAACATCTGACGGCGTGCGCACACTGACACTTCACTGGATGTATCTGGCCTCAACGGGTCAATGTATCTGACTGGAAGTACTGCCAGAGTCGAGTCCAAGAAGTCCTAGTTTGAGTATCCTTATCAATCATCAGTGTTCGGCTAGGGTGGTTGGGGTCTAGCAAAACTTTTTGAACTCATGCTGAATTGAGTGGAGTCGTTTACCCCTGGAGTCCAATTCCGTCGTATTACCCCCTGGAGTCCAATTCCGCCGTATTACCCCTGGAGTCTGGTTCGGTCGTATTGTCGGTGCTGTTTATGAGTGGTGGTGTATATAATTCAGGAACTGCGACTTGATTGATGTACTAAACCTCTGGAGAGTGTCAATGACTGAGAGGATCAAGTGCAATGGCTTTCATCACGCTGGTCTCTTGTCTTCACCGCCTGTGCTTTTTCTTATGGTGCTGGTGTTTGGTTCGCTCCGCTTCGGCTCAGTTGGGATGTGCGATTTTCCGCCGCTTGATGATGAAGTTCTGCGGTCTGGTTTGAGTGTTTGTCCTTGGTGGTCTTTTACACTCCTCGGAGGTGAGTCTGGTACCCTTACTGGTGATTGTCGCAGACTTTGAACTTAACTAAATCTAAGGTACATCCTCTGATTCGCCCTGTAAACCACCACTACCTTTCTCTCATACTGGGGACGCGGGGAGGGTCCCGACAATTTTCGAAGGCCGAAGCGCGATGGCGACTGCCAGTGGAATTTATCAACGGTGGTGGCTGCTACGCCCATCCCCTGAAGAATGTGGTATAGGTTGTATTCCCACTTTTCCCAACTGCGGGAAAGGTAGTGGTGGTTCAAAAAAAAAAAAAAAAAAAAAAAAAAAAAAAAAAAAAAGAACCTGAGGTACAGGGAATTTAATGGCGGACTACTTAATTCCTGACAAAAAAAAAGAGAGGACTATTTAGTATTTAACTACCTTCTCCTCGACGGCCCTTGCTTCTCCTCTGAATTTCGCATCCGAGTTCTTCTGTTCCATCCCAGTTTGTCCAATTCATCCAGAAAGACTCTTTTCCATTTGCTACTCGCCTCTCCTTGCTTCTCCTCTTTTTCTCATTCCAGTTCTTCTTTCCTCTATCTCACATCTTCTCACTTCTGTCCTGTGGATGTTTAACTACACAGGGGACCACTTGCAGCTTCGGCCGAAGATAGAAGTCTACCAACTGAGCATGGACTCCTGCAGGGGCTACAATCTGGATCTCTCGCTCTTTGAGAGACTTGTGCGATTTGCCAATTTTCCGGTATACACGTTAGAGGAGCAAAGGCGGATGCGGCCGTGCATCTCCGAGCTGGTTCGGTCGATATATCCGACGCTTCGCGATCATCCATGTGTCGAGACTTACCCACCGGTCCGTGGGATGCTACACGATGTATTCTTCTGGGAGCACGATCATCGGGAGTGGGGAGGAGGAAACGACGATGTGGAAATGTCGAAATCGCGAACGAATGATTACGAGGTCAAGATGGTTGTGGGGTTGGCCAAGTACCTCTTTGCGCAGGGCTACAGGCCGGGTGAAATCACGGTCCTGACGCCGTACCTGGGTCAGTTTCAGAAGCTGCGAACGTGCCTGTCTCAGACCATGGTGGTTCACATAGATGAACGGGACAAAGACGAGCTCAGGAAAGCGGGCATGATAGAGACGGAATCTGACGGGGATCTGGGCAATGAAGGCAGCACGGAGGGCCAGCAAGAGACAGGGGACGGGCATACCGCCAGGCTAGAAAAGGTCGAACCAACGGTTGTTTCAAAGAAGCCTCTGGAGGCCGCTGTGCGGCTGGCTACAGTCGACAAGTAAGACGTCTTAGCGGCTCTTATCTGTCCGTCTGTTCATAATGGGCTTTCGATGGAAAACGATGTAAGTGCAGATGCTATTTGGTCCGGGTGTTGATAATGACTATCTATTGTGAACTAATGGCCTATATTCTCACCGGGGCTCTGTAGAAAGAACCTCTCGTGCAGGCTTTTCATTGTGAAAACCATTGGTGCACTTGCGTTGAAAAAGCTGTCGGTGCAGACTCTATTTGTCTGTCTGTTAGGCTTTTCATTGTAAAAACCAGTGGTGCACTTGCATGGAAAAAGCCGTTGGTGCACTGTATTTGTCTGTCTGTTGATAATGACTATGTATTACCGACCAATGGGCTCAATCCTCACAGGGGCTTTTCAGTTTGTCTGTCTATTGATAATTAGTTATTAATATGCATTGTTAACTAATGGGGCTATATCCTCACAGGGGTGCCACTTCCGCGGAAAAAGCGACCGGTGCAGACTCTATTTGTCTGTCTATTGATAACGACCACCGGTGCAGACTCTATTTGTCTGTCTATTGATAACGACCACCGGTGCAGACTCTATTGTCTGTCTGTTGATAAGGACTACAATGTGTTGCTGACTAATGGGCTATATGTCCTCACAGGGGCTTTGTAGAAAGCACCTCTCATGCAGGTCTTTTCATGGAAAAGACTGTCGGTGCAGACTCTATCTGTCCGTCTGTTGATGATGATTATCTATTTCCAAATACATGGACTTTATGCTCATATAGGGGTTTCGTGTAAAGAGCCTTTTTGTGTAGGCTCGTTGTTGAGGTGGGATTGTAACTGGAACTAGGCCCAGCTTTATGGGATGTAGTGCCGCAGCCGTCGGCCCTGGGCTTGTATCTGATGTCATTGGAGTGCATCTCTACGGGCAGAACCAGAGAGTAAGACTTCACCAACTAAATACATGTATGGTTGTTTTGTCCGCAGTGCATAGAGAGGACGTGCGCATGCCATGAGCGCTCGTCTCCAGCCATAGCGTGCCGCCGTGTGCACCCACCCTATCAGCCTGACAGAGGTCAGCAATTCAGCAATGCCCAGCCACAGCCATAAGATAAGCTTATCGTTAGTCTACCCCCCGCAGCCCGTCGAGAGAAAAGGTGTGCATGTCATGGACGCTCTTCTCCATGCGTCTAGACCATGCAGCCGCCCTATCAGTCTGGCTGAGGTGTGAATCCCCCTTCACAACCATTGGAAAGGATGAACGAGTTAAGGCACACTGAGAGTGTGCCTCAGTGTGAATGAGACTTGGGCTTGTTAGATGTACGAGGTGAAAGCGAAGGAGGTTTTAGAAGACAGCTGAGTGACTTCCTTTGCTACTGTCTTCTCCCGAACATAACGCATCACTGGAAAGATGGCTTTTGTATACATTCATAATCAGGGCGTGTTGCATTCTGGGGAAGATGGTAGGGAAGAAATATCGCTGGCGTCACCTCGCGATGATCGAGGAGGAGGGGAAGGACGGGAGTGGCCAAGCCAACCAGAGAGTTGTGGCAGAAATTCGTTTGGTGGAGGTCGGAGGTGGTCAGGGGGGTGAAAAGGGGACAAGGGAGAGAGAGAGAGAGAGAGAATCCCAGAGATCTGTGTTGCTTGATCGGTCAGTTGGTGAGGACGTACATGGAAAGTCATTTTTCTCACCAAGATTTCCACGAATTGCGTGTGGAAGGCACACAGATAGTGGGAGACTAACGGCACCTTTGGAGTGGCATGATGCAAAGAGTAACTGTTTTTTTTTTTTTTGGGGGGGGGGGGAATCACAGGAGGCAGCAGGGGGGAAATGTGGTTGGAGAAGCGCTCTGCACACGCCAAAGGTGGAAGCCATGATGACCTGAACTATGTGTCTGACACCGTTCTTGTTTTACCTCGAAAAGCATAACCTCAGGATCAAGGTTGGAGGAGATCTTCTAAGTACTGGCTAAAGCCAGTGATATCCTTTCACGGCAGGCTATGGTCCCTGGAATGAGTTCGTCATTCGCTGTGCCTTTCATGGACTGTGTATGTGATTATCTTCCCCCCCCCTCCCCCCCTTGTTTCTAGCATGCAACTATGGGAGAGGTTCCGTCTGGGTCGTCTCTCACTGGTAAGGCAAGTGACAATGTCATTCTACACACTCCATATCGTCCCGGCGATGATTTTGTTACTTCACTCATCCCTGGCATAGCTCAATGAGCGAACGCTGGACAGTATGGCAGCAGCGGCTAATGAGAGCAAGTGGCAATTGAGATCTTGATTGAATTGTTTGATATCCTGCTCACGGTGTCATTTTATGTAATTCCATTCACAGCTGGGAGATGCCTACAGCTATATAGTTGTAGAGACGGACGGACTTTAAAAGAGGTGACATCAACTGTTTTGGATGACTCGATCGGGTTAGCTAACGTCAAATTGCCTGCATGTACACTGTTGATGTCAACTGTTTTTTTTGGTGCAGTTTTCAAGGCGAAGAAAGCGAAATCATTATTTTGTCACTGGTTCGGAACAATCAAGATGGCAACATTGGCTTTTTGAAGTCGCCCAATCGTGTAAACGTGATGCTGTCCAGAGCAAAGCACGGGCTGTATATCCTTGGGAATGTGGCCACTCTTTGTGCCCACGAGCATTCGAAGATGTGGCCGCATGTGACCAAGATTCTGCGAGATGCGGAGCGGCTGGGAGCTGCCTTACCTCTTCGCTGTGCTCAGCATCCGGACAAGATTACTTCAATTGAGTCGGCAGAGGATTTCGCTGTGCTAGTTCCAGATGGCGGGTGCAATCTTCCTTGTGGAGTGAGACTTCCATGTGGGCACGAATGTCCAAGGAGGTGAGAGCCCGATAACGAATGGAACAATCAGCGGAAAAGCAACACATAGGTAGCAGCAGATTCAGAGCCCACTTCCGCCATTCGCTTAATGTCAAAGTGGGGAATGCATCTTGCCATGGTCTGCTGCAAGATACCTTCACCGTTTCAACAGAATAATAAAAAACAGTGGAAAAGAGTCACATAGATAGTAGTGGATAGAAAGCCTCGTTTCGCCACTCACGAAATGAAAAATTGACGAATGCATCTTGCAACGTTCTGCTGCAAGCTGCAAGATATACTTTCAGCATTTTTGCATCTGGCAGGGAGGGGGGTGAGGGGGAGGAGGGGATCTTTGTGGGTTGTCCTGGGTCTTATGAGTCGTGTGATCCAGGGGAAACACTCCGCTGCCCATCACCCTCCCAGTCGGGTGACCCGGGCCAGACACTGACCCACCCATCTTCCACCCAGACCAGCTAAACCCGACCCACTGACGTGCAACCCACCTGACCCAACTTCTTGTGGGTCGGGCGGGTGCTGGTGGGTGTGGCTTGTGGGCTGGGTAGGCGCATGTGGGTGCGGCTTTGGGCACCCGTTGCTCATCTCTTGGGGGTAGTGGAACGAGGCCCATGGTAGCATGGTCAATCGAGGAGTGTCTTCCATTCAGTGAAGGAAATGGTGCAATCGAAAATTAAAAAATTGACAGACAAAACTGCTGAAAACATGCAAGTGCGCAGGCATTGGGAATTTTGTGGAAGTCCATCTAAGGCCATTGAAAAAAATTGACGAATTTGGAAACATCCGCAAGATTGGAGCGATGCAAAGAAGATTAATAAGCATGGCCCCTGTGCGATGACGACACGCATAAATGGAAAAAAATGGTCCAATTTTTTTTGGCTGGGGAAATAGAAACACCAATCGAAAAATGGGACTGTGACAAGGGATATCGATGGCCGACATGGCTTGGGAATATGGCCGGTTTCTTGAGTCAGTTTTAGTGGTGTGCAATGTGGGGAATAAAAAAGAAAAAAACGAAGAAGTTTTTGCAATGTGCGATGTGGGGGTTGGGATTTGCTTGCTGTTTCTGGGCACGCCATGAGGCCGGTACAAAGATGGGAAGGACGAAGCAAGATAGGCTGGGACAAGTAATGGGGTCAAGCAAAGGCCTAAGCAATCACAGTGCACCCAAGTAAACCATGGATTGGGCTTGAAGAAAGGGGAAAAAAAAAAAAAAAAAAAAAAAAAAAAAAAAAAGAGTGGTGGGAGAAAGGGGGTTTGCTGCTCAGTTGCTGTTGTTGTTGTCTCTTTCTGTGGCTTGGTGATGCAGGTGCCATCCTGATGATCGCGCGCACGAAGGAGTGTTGTGTCGGAAACCGTGTGCTCGACTCCGTCCTGCGAGCGAATGCCCTTATCAACACCCGTGTCCTAAGGAGTGTGGGGTTCCTTGTGGTGGATGCGAGGCACGTGTGCCGGATGTTCAACTACCATGTGGTCACAGCGAGAGCGCTCTGCCCTGCTGGATGACAAAGGACCTCCAATCCATCGTCTGTCGAGTGCCAATTCCTGCGGTCGAACTGTCGTGCGGGCACCTCAAAAGTGGTCTTCGCTGCTGGCAAGTACGAGATCTCGGAGGAGTGAAGTGCAACGTACCCATGGAGGTAACACTTGAATGCGGGCATTCACGACCAAACCTTCCGTGCTGGCAGACGCACGACTTCAAGGGCGTTCCGTGTCATGTGCAAGTGGATGTAACGCTTCCATGTGGCCACACGATCAAGTCCACTTGCTCGAGAAATAGGCTCATGCGGACGCTGAATGCGACAGATGAGTGTTCTGTGAGTTTGCGCAACGTGGTCTTGCCATGCGGGCACGTGGTTGCGGAACTTCCGTGCTCAAAGACGAGGGACCTGAAATACGTCGTTTGTCAAGAGAAGGTTGAAATGGTGATGCCACACTGTGGTCATTCGAGGGAGGTGATCTGTGGGCAGAAGGAAGATGTTGTGAAGTCCCTGTACGAATGTCAGAGCCCATGCCTAATGCCGCTGGCATGTGGGCACCTTTGCAAGTCACTGTGCGGGGAGTGCTTCCGACGAACAATTCCCCCGGGGAAAAGTTTTGAATTGCTTCCAAAAAGAGACGATTCGACGTTTAATCACGGCCCGTGTAATGGAAGGTGCGAGAACGTACTGGTCTGCGGGCATCGCTGCGGTGGAATCTGCCATGACAAACAGAAGACAAGCTGCAGGTCATGCGAGGGTCAGTGCCCCGTTGCATGTACGCATGGACGGTGCTCCCATCCCTGCGCAGAAGTGTGTGTCCCCTGTCTGAGGCCATGCACATGGAGGTGCTCTCACGACAAGGGAAACTGTCGACTACCATGTAGTGCGCCGTGCGACCGACTCCCATGTGATCTTCGATGCGACCGTGTTCTCAAATGCGGACACCGGTGCCCATCCTTGTGCGGCGAGCCTTGTCCGCCTGCCAAGTATTGCATCGAATGCCCTGCTGGTAGGAAGACATGGCAGAGCCGAATCGCATTGAGGGAAAGCAACAGGCGACCTAACGGAAGCAGCAGCTCCAGCTCCCCATCAACAAACGGCGGGATGGAGCCATTCATTGTCCTGCCGTGTGGCCACTGTTTTGAAGTGTCTGACCTTGACTCTCATCTGGGAATGGATCGGTACTACGAGAAGAGTGAGGGAGCATTGGCGCACGGCGGATGGAGGTGGAAATGCGCAAAGGACTTCCCAAAGCGGTTTACGAACCCAAAGCTGTGTCCGGAATGCCAGTGTCTAATCACAGGGGTCAATCGGTATGGACGCCTGATAAAGCGAGCGATGCTGGACTGGAACGAGATGAAGTTTGTGGTGGCCACTCATCGGAAGGTGAGAGAAATGAGGCTGAGTGTAAGCAGCCTGAGGGAGACGATCGCAAGGCGCATACTGACCGGAGAGGAGCCTGATGAGTATCGCATTCCTGGAAGAGGGCAGATTGGCGATAGGGAAACGTCCAGGGGCATGGTGCGAATGATCACGGAGTGGGTTCTCACCCTTATGGAGAGGTCTAATGTGGTGATCCAGGACTGCTATCGATCTCCCTCTGTCTGCCTGTTTGCCGCTGCAGCCAGAGCGTCCAAAGCCAAAGGGACATGCGTTTTGAAGGACCACCTTGCACTGATGGCAGAGCAGATTGATGTTCCAGCTCCGCACATTGGGCTGGACGTTTATTTGCTAATATTTCGCGGAAATGCGTTGACAGTCGCGATGCACACGATGCATTGTCTGCTCTGGGAGGCTGCAACCAAGTCCGTGAACAGCTGCGAACCGCACATTAAAAGCGCCTTGGGTGACAGATGGGATAGCTATGCGAAGAAGAAGGCGAGGCGGCAAGAATCGTCAGCTGCTTGGAATGCCAGAGAGTGGGCTGGAAAAGCGGCTCGGCATTTTACGGAGGCATTCAACATGTATGGGGTTGCTCGTACACGAGCTGAGGAAAGCAGTTGCTGGGAAGCCTACAGAGAGGCTCAGTTATCGGCTGCTCGTCTGTTAATCGCTTGTGCCGGAGGGTCGCTGGCGGAGGCATTAGCTGCGGACCTTCTTCATTTCTGCGATTCCGTGTTGCAGCGAGCCCATGGAGATGGTGGAGGCAAGGCAGGCCACCATGCAAGCGCGAAAAGGTTTACGTCGTTCATACGGATCAACAAACGCCAGGATGGTTTGCTGGACGATGCGGTGCGGATGTGTCGATCGATAATAAACGGTAATCCTTCCGCCAGCATGCATCACGTTGAGACTGCCGAGTCGCTGCTCCAGATGGTGGAATTTGTAAGGGGGCGCATGAGATGTTTCCGGGACAACGAGGACGGTGAATTGCGAAGTCATGCGAAGGACGTCCTCGAGATGCTGGGTGAGTTGTTCGATGTTGAGATTGGAACCAAGGAGTCCGAGTCCGTGGAGGGACTGGGATTTGTAGGGAAAACAAGTAGATACGGAGTAGGAAAGAGATACTACGACAAGTGGTGGCGACGATGCAGGAGTGGGCATGTGGTGATTTCAGAAGGAAACAGCACTATGGATGGTCCTCAGTGTATCGAGTGTCGGTCTTTGTGACCAATCACAAATCCGCAAGAGGGAGGTTATATTTGCCTGCAGCTGCACATAGCGTGCAGGAGAGCGGCATTCATAAGAAAAGAAGACCGAATGCCAATAAGAAAAGAAGACCGAATGCCAATAAATCGAACCTTGTACATCAATGTCAATTTGTCAAATAAACTGGGCCGTGGATGTACAAACCACCGCACGCTTCTGACACCATGCATCAAAATTGTTTTATACCCTTCTTCACAAGTAGTCAAGTAGCACCATTGCTTTCCCTTTCTCACAACTTTTGAAGAGTGTGATGTGGTGGTGTCCAAACTGCCACGCCAATCTGAGAACCACGTCAATTGTTGTTATCCTATCTCACAAGCAGTTAAGAAGCAACTTTTTGCCTTTCCTTCTCCTCCTCCTCCTCCTCCTCCCTCTCTCTTCTTCCTTTGTCTCCTTCCTGTCTTCGTCCTCTTCTTGTCTTCATCCTCTCCCTCTCTCTTTTTCTTCCTCTTCTTCTTGCTCCTCTTCATTTTTCTTTTGCTGTCAGTCGTCACCTCCTCGCTGTTCTTCTTCCTCCTCTCCCTCTTCCTCTTTGTCTTCTTTCTCTTCTTCCTCTTCCTCTTCCTCTTCCTCTTCCTCTTCCTCTTCCTCTTCCTGTTGCTCTGCCTTGGCTGCTGCTGGTCCTTAACCCCTTCCTCTGCTTTCTCTTTCTCTGCTGCTGTTAATCCTCCTCGTCGTCCTTCCTCTTCTCCCGCTTTTGAGAACTCGCACTCGTTGCTTCGCTCCTCCTCTCCCTCTCCTCACCTTCTTCCTCGTCGTCCTCGTTGCTTGTGCGTCTTCCCCAAGGACACAATTAGTGGTTTTAGTGATATGCAGGTCCCGATTCCTTCTTGTTGAAAGGATCGCTCAATGCTTCGATGGAAGTATTACCAGTGGTTGTTATCCTGCTCTGGTCTGTTGAAGTCTGGTTCTGTTTGGAGCTATTAAGAACCAGCGGAAGTACTCGCTTGTTTTTCATCTCAAAAACAGGGAATCGGTGGGGCTGCGTTCTTGCACAAATTTAAAAACAATTCTGTGGGAGTAGAGGTCAGAAAGACTCAGAAATGGAACTTACTTGTATTCAATGTCGTCTTCCTCTCTCTTTGCTTTCAGTGAAGATCTGCTATCATCCCCTCCCTCCTGTGCCTCTCGAACCTTCCATACAAAAAAGGGTATAGTGCTTATGCCAACGAAGGCTTTGTAAAAATTGAAAACCCTTTTTACCCCGTATTCCATCGTTTTCCTATTTGATGTGCTTATGAAAAATAATGAAATCCCTTTTTTTTTTTTTTATAACAAAACAGAGGCTCCATCTATTGGTGGGGATCGTCACCTTCTGGAAAACGGGTCCATTGTCCCTTGTTTTCAGAATGATTCTGGAATATATAGGAAAGTCTGTGCTTATGAAAATCCCATGGCTCGCTGTAGCCGAAAACAGATACAACCTGGTTCTTCGCAATATTCTTTCCATTCTGATTGTTCCGTCTGATCAATGAGTTGCTGGAAAGTCGGCCATGCCATTCTTGAATGGTTCTCTCTCTCTCTCTCTCTCTCTCTCTCTCTCTCTCTCTCTCTCTCTCTCTCTCTCTCTCTCTCTCTCTCTCTGTGCAAGTGGCATGTGTCAGTCCTTCCGCACAGGGACTTGGGCACAATTCTATAGTACTATTTCAGGCACAATTCTATATCACTAGTTCATCCTTACCCATTTTCTCATGGTTCCCATGCCTGTCTGTTTTGAGAAAGCAAATTTAAACCACCGGTACTTGGGCGACGCCTTAGCATTAACGCTACGCGATTTCCGCGGCCGGCGGGCCGTCGATAAATCAAATCGACAGCCCTTCCAGTGGGCTCGCGCGCTGCTTCGAGATTTGGGCGGCCGGCGCGGCGCGCAGTGCCCAAGTACTGGTGGTTTAATTAAGAAAAAATATATCATACTTTTTGAGCTGGTTGTTATTGAATGCATGTTCCATGAGGTCAGGAAATGTCCTGTTGATCTAGGCTACCAGAGCGGCCCGGGGTCACTTGTCTGGCCGGGCCAAAAAAAATAAAAAAAATATTTTTAGATTTTATTTTTTATTTTAAATTGGGTGAAGCATTTCGATGTGACCCTGAGGCAACGATTGTTCATTATATTTTTGTGCATAACATCAGGGTTGCCAGGCCGAACGTACGGAGGCCCCTAAGCTGACCCCCGAATGTTCGGGCGTTCGTGTCCCCGTACGGGGCCCGAACTCGAAGGGGTTCGGACCCCGCAAAAAATCTTTTTGGTACCTAAAAATTATTATTTTTTTCTGATTGTTTTTTTGCGAGTTTCTGTTATGTAAGCTATCTGTCTCTCAATTTTGAAGTCATTCTGTGGAGCCAAACAATAATAAAAAATCGGCAAAGATGGTGGTGTCAAAACTTGCTTTCCCACTTACTAACTTGTTTTTTTTCTCTTTTCACTTTTTGTTTTCCCTTTATTTCGGGGCCTGAAAAAAATTATTATTTTTTTAAACTTTATTTGTAGGTTCTCTATTATGTAAGATACATATGTATAAAATTTCATGGCATTTGACAGAGCCAAAAAAAAATGAAAAATCGCCAAAGATGGCGGTGTCGCCCACGCAATAATTTCATTCTCGTTTTATTTTTTCTTATTATCATTAATATTATTTATTTTTCGTATTTGATTTTTATTTCAAATTTGGTAAGGAATTTGGATGTACTGTTGAGGCAAATGTTGTTTAGTTTATTCTTCTGCATGACATTTTTTTTTTCAGAATTTTTGGGAACTTTTTTTTTTTTTTTTTTTTNTTCCGCTTTCGGCCGAACGTCCGAACGCGTCGAGAGGGGGTCCCAAACGTTCGGGCGTTCGGGTTCGGGTGTTCGGCCCGTCCCGAATGCCGGCAACCCTGCATAACATAGTATTGTTTTGGATTTTTTGGATTTTTTTTTTTTTTTTTTTTTACCTGTGCTGGGACCTTCCTTGGTCCTTGCACGGGCTGGCCACCCGGGACCCGGGCGGCCCAGCTGGTAGCCTAGCTGTTGATTAGATATTTCTTGGTGCCTTCTGCACAGGGACTTACAGACAGAGCTTTATAGCAATGCGATACCATTCTTATAATTCATATGTACTTTTGTCATGGTTCCCATCCCTGTCTGTGATCACGGCTAAGCAAATCTGATAGATATTTCCCATCCCTGTCTGTGATCACGGCTAAGCAAATCTGATAGATATTTCATGTGCATCTTCAGAGATAGTTCTCTTATAGTTTCTATAGATGCAATGTTTTCAAGTGTTTGCACGGTCGTCTTTTTTTTGTGCATGCTTTTACGTGTTGCGTCTCTTGTGCTTCATAGAAATATGATGAGCATCTATATGAATTTGACAAATTGTGTATCAGTAATGACCACTTTCCTTCAACGGTAGTTCCGAAGTCGTAAGCATCCTTGAGTAAAAAACGAGTCAGTGCTTCCAAACAGAACAGACAAGACGTGGTTACCTCGTCCTGTTTAAATAATAAATAGTTGTGTTCCTTAGCCACCAGTACTTCCGAGGCACTTTTCTCTGGGAATTTAAAATGCCCTGCACGCCAAAAGAAAATGAACCGCCTCGGGCCTCAATTTGGCTGGTCCCGTCAGCCATCTTGCTCCGGAAGCTGAGCCACAGAAGTTGTGGCTGCATGCATGCCGCGACTATGACGCAATGGGTGGGAAATGTATTGGTGGCTTTAGCATCACAATAAGGATTACTTTTGTTTTGTGTATATACTAAATAATAATTTGCCTATCCCGGCGCATTAGTGCCCCCCTGAAAAAGAAGCCCAATTTACTATTTAGTATTTACTATTTAGTCAATAAGTTTTCAACTTTTCACCAGTTCAACCAGTTGATGCTTGATGTGTGAAGTGATGGCAAGACGGTTTGAGAGGTTCAGAGCTTGTGGACCATATGTTTTTATAAATTTTGTCATAAAGAACCTACAAAAAGCTAAACACATTGTAACTGGTTGAATACCATTCCTAGTACAAGGTGCAGCTATTTTGTTTCAGCGCGTGCACATACACACGACAACTTTCAGGGCAGGGTCCACTGGATCTGTTTGGCTGGAGCCTGGCGGTGTCACCCAAAACAAAAACAAGAAGTTGTGCACAATGTTTCGCCTTTGTTTTTTCGTGGCGCGCAGCACAAATACACCTCAGGAGAAAGAGGCTCGGATGTACTGCTGATTTGTAGGGAACAGTTTAAACCGCCAGTACACGGCCCAGCCTTGCTGAGAATGTTTCGCTGCCGGCAGTCGTCCGAAAAACTCAGCGCTGGTGTGCCGTCGATAAAATAAATTGGTGGCCGGTGCTGCGACTGTTTCATGTCAAGAGTAGAGTCCAGTCCGTCGCTTTGCTCTATGAGTGCCCCTGCACTGTTTCATGTCTGGAGTAGAGTCCAGTCCGTCGCTTTGCTCTACGAGTGCCCCTGCGTTCGCCAGGCATGTGGTCAAGGCCGATCTGGTGGTTGACCAAATCTTTGTAGCATATGTTAGACTGGTTAGCGAGGGCAAGGAGGAGGAGGAACAAACGCTACCCGCACTTGAAAAACCGCTGAAAGAGTTTGCTGATGTGGGAGAGATCCTAGCAAGAGCACTGGAAAGGGAAATCAAGCACTGGATAGAGATAGAGCCCGATAGCAAGACTCCCGAGGGGCCTATTTATTGAAAGTCTCCCAAAGAACTCGATGAGTTATGCAGGCAGCTTGATGAATTGATAAAGAAGGGGTGGATTAAGCCCAGCTCCTCACCGTATGGAGCACTGGTCTTGTTCGCGCCTAAAAACTAGGGCAAACTGCTCATGTGCATCAACTATAACGGTTTGGACGCGTTACGGTGAAAAACGCCGAATCTTTGCCTAGAATTGAGGATCGGTTGGATAGGGTGCAAGGATGCAGTTATTTCTCCAAGATTGAAGTCGGGCTACCATCAGATTGAGGTACAACCCAAAGACCAGCACAAAATGACTTTTAAAACTCGCTATGGCCACTACGACTTTGTGGTCATGTCGTTCGGTCTTACGAATGCCCCTGCTACCTTCCAAAGATGCATGAACGATCTCTTTCGGGAATGGCTAGATAAATTCGTAGTCGTTTACTTGGACAATATTCTGATATTTAGTGAGACTCTAGAGGAGCACCAGCAGCATCTGCATTTGATTTTAGATAAGTTGCGCACTGTGAAGTTTAAACTGAACCCGAAGAAGTGTCAATGGGCAAAGCATCAAGTACTATATGTAGACCATGTATTAGGTGGAGATTGAGTGAGGCAGGAAGACGCGAAGAAAGCAGCAATTAGGGATTGGCGAACACCGCACACATTAAACGAACTGCAGTCGTTATTAGGATTAGCCAATTACTATCGAAAGTTCGTATGGAGCTTCACAATCATCGTTGCACCACTGCGCAAACTGCTGAGGAAGGAGAGTTTGAAATTGGGACAAAGATTGTACCTGAACCTTCAATAAATTGACGAAATTCTTGATTGAGTCCCGATCTTGAAAGTTGCAGACCCATCTTTCGTTCATTGTTACGACCGACGCAAGCCAATATGGAATTGGCGCTGTACACTAGCAGAATGATGGAGAGGGGTACCGGCCCATCGAGTTCATGTCTTGTAGGTTGCCTAGTGAGAAGGTCAATGCGTCGACGTATGAGCCTGAGCTGTTCTCCTTGAGGGAGGCACTGAAGCATTGGTGACACTATCTCCTAGGAAGACACTTTAAAGCCTACTCTGACCACGAGACACTACGCTCGTTGAAAACCCAAGCCTGGATGAACCGTAAGTTGACTAGATGGCTTGGGGAGATAAATCGGTTTGACTTTGAGATGAAACCAGTCAAGGGCAAGTACGTTGTCGTCACTGACGCATTGAGTAGACGCGCCGATTTCTTCGGTGCCATCGTGACTTTCCTCGACGCAGACGCCGAGCTACAACAACGGATCAAGGCTGGGTACTATGACGATCCCGCTGACAACGAGGTAATTAAAAGGGTGCACACTGCTTCATACGAAGTCCTGAAAAAGAGAGTAACCAACAGACTATTGTTTGGAAAAACAGACACGACCGACAGACAGTGCATCCCGAACAACGAGGCAGTCAAAAGTCTGATCATGAGAGAGTGCCACGACACTGAGGTGATTTCGGTTGGAGGAAAACCTATGCTAATCTCTTTCGGTCCTACACTTCGGTCAATATGAGGCACAATTGCATGGGAGTCAATTGTGTCAACGGAATAAGAGTTCCACACAATCCCCACTCGGCCTATTGAGACCGCTACTTGTAATGTCCGGTCTTGATGAACTCGTGTCGATTGACTTCATGGACGCGAACGTCAAAAGCAGAAACGGGAAGAGTCAAGTGATCGTAGTTGTAGATAGATTTAGTAAATTTGTTGTTTTTATTCCTCTGCCCGCTGAGGCAAAGAGAGATTTAGTGACTAGAGAATTCTTCAATTATTGGATTAAGGATTACGAGCACCTATTAACGCTTGTAAGTGATGGAGATAAAAGATTCACAGGCGAGCATTGGAAACAATTGATGACAGTATATGGATCAAAGTTGACCATGTCTTCCGATAGACACCCGAAGACTAATGGCCAGGCCGGGCAGATGAACAAGCTCAGTAAGTGCTACGCATTTACATTAGGCACGACTAGATCAATTGGAACGAACATCTTCCCAAAGTGCAGTCTGCGTACAACAACGCGGTGCACTTGTCTATTGTACTCACCCCTAACGAACTGCACAGAGGTTGGCAACCTCGACGTCCAATCAACTGCTTGAATCAAGATCAAATTCAAAGATTGCCGCTCGGTATAAGGGAGTTTCAATACGAGAAGGATTTAGAGCAGGTCAAAAAGAAGTTTAACGAACATCCTTAAGGCCCAACACCGGATGGTAGAACAAACTAACAAACATCGACGACCATCGTAGTTTGCAGCAGGGGACTTGGTATGGGTTAAGTCTAAGGCGTTTGTTCCTGAAGAAGGGATCTCGCATAAATTGTTACCGACATATAGGGAATCATGGCAAGTCTTAGACGTCAGAGGAGAGGTAGATAGTCCGTCCTACATGATTGCGATTCCGCCCCACCTGCACACATACCCGGTATTCCATGCATCTACGTTGCTTCCCGTATTACGAACGACCAGTTTCCCTCCTGATGTTCCATGATTCCACCAGATATGGACGAAGGTTATGATGCAGACCGAATAGTGGTCGAAGATAATTTCTGCACAAGCCGCAGAGGAAGGCCACAACAACAATATAAGGTTAGGTTTGAGTGTCGTAGGTCGGTAGGAGTCCGTTCTGTACCTTGCAAGAAAAGTCCAGAAGCATCTAGTCCAGTCCGACAGTCCCAAGTCCAATTTTGCAGCATGTCCCAGGAAAGGTTGGACGCTACCGGACTGACAAAATGTTTGCAGCAGACGGGTCGCGGCCAACCGGTACCGGTATGAAGTAGGCAAAGCCAAGCCAACCCAAGCCAAGCCCTATGTTCAGCCGCTACAGTGCAACAACTCATCACTTGTTCAATTGCGAGATGCTATGTGACACTCACGGCCTAGGCCGCGACCAATGAGGCCCCGTTCGCAGCCTCTTTTTTTAATATTTTTTTTATACCCCTAAAAATACGTAAAAAAAATTAAAATATATATAGGGTTGTAGGGCTTGGAAAACCCTACAATCCTATATTTTTTTATTTAAGATTTAAAAAAAAATAAAAAATGAAATTCGATTTAAACAAATTATTAACAAAAAATAAAAAGAAAAGCAGGATTTGTTTTTTTCCATTTTTTATCGTGAGGGACATGGTCGCCGAGTTGTCCTGTATTTTTTGAGAAATGTTTTCAGGTTTGTGTTGGGAAATTGGGTGTTAAAAAAAAATTAAGATGCAAAAATTGAAAACAAATAAAGAAAAAAAGGGGTCAGGTTGGGGTTGGTGTGTGTGTGTGTGGCCTCTTGTGTGTGTGTTTGTGTGTATGTGTGTGGGTGGGTGGGTGTTGGTGTGTGTGTGTGTGTGTG
>BFEA01000971.1:179475-190127 GCA_003427395.1 Chara braunii
GGGGGGGGGAGAGGGGAGGCAGAGCACCCCGTCCCCCACACTTGAACACGACTTAGCAATGTCACACAGCTGAACACTGGACCCGAGCACAAAACGCGACCATGCTTAGCGTAGCCTCCCTTCTATTGCATGGGGGGGTGCCGGGCACGACCTTTCTTGGGCTCGACATCAGGAAAGCAGAAACAAATGAACTGTGCGCAAAACCCGAGCTCAACATGAATTACGGAAAGACCGTGGCTGCGCCACCACGCGTAGCATGGTCTAACAGTGAGTAGAAGATGGAGCATTTGCCAAATTGCCAGTAGCTGCACCTCCCTTTTCAACTTCCCCCAACCCTATAGACTCAATGGGGGTGGGGGAAGATGCAAAGGGAGGCACAGCTGTTTGCAAATGCTCGGTCCTTGTGTTAGCCTGCCCCTCACCGGTGGCCCCAACCCCGCACCCTAGACCACTGGGGCCAACATGCAATTCCTTCATCGCCAGGTAGCCATGCTTGCAGGGGTTCCCTGTATAGCCTTAGGAGTAGCGGTACGTAGTGGAACGTGAATTGAGAGGGGATTTCCCCCATCGGCAATGCCTGCCCACCCCTCGTCACCGTGATGAGGGACTGGTACAGCCTTGCTCTCGCACCACTGCTGTGGTGCCAACCTACCCCCTGGGCTGGGGAGAGATCCGGGTTGGTTGGTGTTCCCCCGTACTACACATACACTAGTGAGAGGATGAGATAGATGAGTACTAGCAAGAAAAACGAGATAGATGAGAGAAGAATATAGCTTTAGAAAAAAAGAAAAAAAGAAAAAGAAGAACCGACAGGTCCGTGGGTGGTAAGGGCCGGACAGGAGTGGTGCCATGTTCATGCTAGGAAGCGTGAACCTGCTAGAAAATAACTGCCAGGATCGTGCTTTTCGGGCATGAATATTACACCCGTTGGGTCTGGTCCTATGGCTGGTGGTTCGTCGCTGCTACCAGTAGGACGGGATCCGTGAGCGACAAGATATGATCGAAGGTAAGGCGTCACGAGGAAACACCAGTGAGGATGTGCCTCGCGCTCACGCCAATACGTATCATATAAATAGCCACGCCGTCGCCATGTCTGGACGTAGAAGGTGTTTGACGACGGAAAGCCGGGTAGCTGGCTCGACGTTCGATGGCTGTCAAGCCAGGTTCGGTTCACGCTACGCTTAGCTGAGAGCTCAGAAGAGTGTGCGTAGCTTCGGCTTTGTAGACGTTCGGGCATTACAAGACATCGAGGAACGAAGGAAGCTCTGTGGAAGGCAGCTATGGAGACAGCCATGGCGACTGGCGTGAGGTACAAAGCAGCGCTTGCACTGGCAATGATATGTGTGTTCGTAGTCGTCGCAGGGGCCGTGGGCCGCAAAACCGAGACGGGCGAACGGCGTCTCGAGTACACTGAACGCCATGAGGTTCTGAAGTCTGAGGGAGGGTCGGTGTCGATGTGGGCAG
The DNA here is from genome assembly GCA_003427395.1 of Chara braunii. Taxonomy (NCBI): domain Eukaryota; kingdom Viridiplantae; phylum Streptophyta; class Charophyceae; order Charales; family Characeae; genus Chara; species Chara braunii. The sequence goes on from BFEA01000971.1 coordinate 180,940, forward strand.
AGTCGTTCGAGCACATAGCTGACGCAGGTAGAAGGGTTTCGGCGGCGCACCTTACGCTGGAGGAGGATGGCTTCTTGCTTCCTAGCTATTCGTCGGGCCATCACGTGATCTACGTGCTTGAAGGCTCAGCATACGCAGGATTGATGACGCCGTGGGGTATCCCGGCAACGCTTCGGAGACTGAAGAAGGGGGAGATGTTGGTAGTTCCGCATGGCTGGGTGTCGTGGATTTGCAACCATCACCAGGAGGGCGGTCAGAGCACAACTCATCGCCACGAGAGCGAGAGGGAGGGCGGTCAGACGTCCACCTTTAAGGCGTTGGTTGTTACGGATTTCCCAGCACCACTGGCGAGCGAGAAGGGTGGGAAGACTGAGACGGACGGGTGCTATTTCTTGGCGGGAGCCTCGAAGCGGGAGGGCGCAGGGTGCGCAGGGCACGGTGGCGTTCTTCACGGGTTTAGTAAGGACGTGCTCACCCAAGTGTGGGGAGTGGACGAGTCAGATGTGGAGAAACTACTTCATTCGCAGAAGGGGTTGGGGATCGTGAAGGTGAGTAAGACTCAGCATCCGGAGTTGTGGGAGCGGTTCGTGAGTAAACTGTCACACATGGAAATGCTGAGCGACGTATCTAGCTTCGTGGATGGGCTCGCGCACACCAAGCGGCACGGAGGTGACCACCGAGAGCAGGGAAGCGCCGCTTGGTTCTTGGGAGATTTCACCTACAATGTCGAGGCAGCGACTCCTGCGGACCGCAATGAAGGCGGTGAAATTCGGCTCGTTAACAAAGAACTGCTGCCAGCGCTCGGAAAGTTTGGCCTGAGTTTCTCTCTCGCAGTCGGTAGACTCGAGAAGGGCGCAGTGAGGGTCCCAGCATGGTCTGTCAATGCTCACATGATTGTGCACGTGACCAGCGGTAGCGGGCGGATTCAGATCGTCCATCCGGACGGCAGCAACGCTCTGGACACCCACTTGCATGCCGGGTCTGTCGTTGTCATCCCGCGTTTCTATCCGTCGGTGAAGGTCGCCTCGAAGGATGAAGGCCTCGAGTTCGTCGGTGTGATGACGTCTTCGCGGCCGTTTTGGAGCCATCTTGCCGGCCGTACTTCCTTGCTTAGCAACATGCCGGAGCGCGTCGTCGAAGAGGCGTTCAACATTCCCAGTGATCTTGTGAAGAAACTGCGCCACCGGAGGGCGCAGTACTTCGTCATTCTGCCGCCGCCAAGTTATCAGAAAGAGGAGCAGGAGGAGAAGCAGTTGTAGAGGAAGCCGCTCGTCAAATGAGGAGCGCGAAGGACAGATGCAACGGCAAATGAGGACGAAGGAGAGATGTAACGTTAACTTGGCGAAGCATCCGGCAGTAGCGGCAGGTATAGATTTGTGTGTCGTTAGATGTGTATGTCGTTGAGTCACGACACTTGGGACACTCGCAATAAATGCACTCGACGCACTTTGGTCAGCAATCCACCATGTGATTGATTGCGCATGTTATTGACCAAATGATAGGCAACCGGGGCCGTGTATATGGTGATGGCGTAAAAGTGCTAAGACCGTCTATCTTCTTCTTGTATAATAAGTAATGTGAAGAGTGCAATGGTGACGGGCGTGAGAGTGACCAGACGCTCCCTTTTGTATATTAGGTAGTTTAGGAAGTTAGGGGACCGTTCGTCTTGTATATTAGGTAATTTGGGAGGCCGTGATGTCATCCTCTTGGCGGTTGTAGATGAGTGGATGTTTTTGATGCCGTGTACACGTGAATCTGCATCTGGAGTGAGTTGCGAATCCGTGCAGATTGGGCGTTGAAGATGGGTACAAGTAGGATAGTGCACTCCCGGTAGTACCTGTGGTGGTGCGACGGTCAAACGCAGTGTTGGCTTAGCTGTTTTAAGTGCCTAGTAGCTGTGGTGGTGCATCGATCAAACGCAGTGTTTGCGTAGCTGCGAACGAGGCTTTGCCGGCTTTTTAGTGTACAATGCTTGAAGTCGAGTGTACCCTACGGTTGACTCTTGAAGTCGAGTGTACCCGACGGCTGATTCATGAAGTCGAGTGTACCCTACGGTTGACTTCGTCGGTGTATGCTGCTTTTTTTAGCTGTTAGTCGGTTTGTGTGTTGAGTCGTGTCGACTGCCTAGTGTTTGACATGATAGGGAGCCTTGCAGCTGACTTGCTGCTGTGTGACGTGCTTGTCGATGTTTTGCGATCGCGTCTGCTGTGTTGGCAGTGTGGAGCCTACAAAACGACGTGATGATTGGTTAGAGATTTAAGTGATACAGGGAGGGACACATGCTGGGCCCCTGCATGAGTGGGCGGGAAATTTGACTTTGTCGTTTCGTTCTTTTTTTGTTGTGGAGTCGGAGGCGGGTCCGAGTATGACATCAGCCTTTCGATCGGAAGGTACATCGTATTGTGGATCATAACAGGAACCTGCAAAACGACATGATGATTGGTAAGAGATCAAATGATATAGGGAGGGACACATTCTAGCCCCCTCCATGAGTGGGCAGGAAGTGGACTTTGTCTTTTTTTGGATCATAACAGGAACCTACAAAACGACGCGATGTTTGGTAAGAGGTTAAGTGATACAGGGAGGGACACATGCTGGGCCCCTCCATGAGTGGGCGCAGGGCGGGAAATCGACTTTGTCTTTGTTTGTTTTTTTTGTTGTCGTTCAGTCGAAGGCAGGTCCTAGAATGACATCAGCGTTTCGATCATAAAGTTCATCGTTTTGTGGATCATAACAGCTTCCCTTTGAAATTCTGAAGTGTGGTGAAGGAGGATTTCGTGTCGGAGTATAACATCTGTTTCTCTCGTAAGTTTGCTTGTGTTTTGGCACAGAACGGTGTATCATGTGGGGGTTGTGCTGACAAAGAGGATGGGATTAAGCTCCTGCATCTCGATGTATTTTCAACAGAGATGGAGGAGCCAAATATCGCTTCGGAGTATAGCATGTGTGTGTCTCTCGTAATTTTCCTTGTGTTTTGGCAACACGGAATAGTGTATCCTGTGGGGTGAGTTCGCGCTAGCTAAGAGGATGGGATTAAGCTCTCCTGCATTTGGATGTATTTTCAGCAGAGGCAGGAGAGCAGTTCAGTCTCGATTTTCTGTACCTTGCAAAGAACAGGTCGTCGGGATTGTGTCGGAGACAGGAGTACAACATCAGACAGTGTTCTCTCGAAATATTGTGGCACTAATTGTTTGTGAACTTTGTGTATCCTGTGGGGCGACGTCCTGCTAGGTAAGGTGGTTTGATTGAGCCCATGGATCTGGATGTGTTTTCAGCGGAGATGCAGAAAAGCAGTTCAATCTCGATTTCTGCACTTAGCACAAACACTTCCAGATTCAGGTGTTCAATCCGGTCGTCTTTGCTGGTGCCCTTACGTGGTTGGACAGTGAAGAAACGTAGTAGCAAGGACGTGGAGACTCGCTAACTTGGATCAAGTCGGTTCATCCCTATGAGATGGATGTCGCGAGTTCTCGAGTTTGTGTTCCGTTTTGTACATCTTGCGGTAGATGAGCGTTGTTTGAAGGTATCTATCCGCCGAGAAGATGAATTGGGATTGTATCATATGAGTAGTAAGCTGTTGGAACGTGGTGGCGTTTCTGTCCCATTTTAGTGATTCCGCGTCTGAAGTCTGCTGGAGCGGGTGCTGGTGGTTACCATATTTGAGTTTTCAAAGCGGTGTTCAGCATGAAAAGAGAAAAAAAACGTAATATGGGATGGTACCGTGGTAGTGGTTGCGATACGGATTTTGAAAGGGGTGTTCAGTTCGAAGAGGGAAAAGAAAGGCATATGCAATGGAAGATGTTTCCTGAAGGTTATCGAACAGATTACGCTTCTGAAGTCGGCTGTAGGCTGCTGGGGGAAGTGGTGGTTGCAATGGCTCGGGGTTTGGACGCGCGGTGTTCACGATTAGAAAAACAGAAACAGATTACACTTCTCGAGTCTGCGGGAGGAGGAACTACTGTACACCGGACAGCGCTTCAGAAGTTATATGTGAAACAGACGACTTGGAAAACGGGCCACGAATTGCTGAGGGCTTAGCAATTTACGGTGTGTTGGTAAATATTCCGCTGGCTTGTTGAAATTTGATTGGTTGCACATCGCTGGTCTGTGTTATGATTGGCATGGAATGTGGGATGATACAGCATGCCCGAAGCCTTCTGAAGAGGAGAAGAGGAACAGAACTGTGAAGTTCTTCGAGTTTAGCGAGCCAGAAGAGCAGAGCGAATAGCAGACTGGTTTATCGGGCCAGAAGAGCAGAGCGAATAGCAGATTGGCTGCAGAAAATGAAGTACCATAGGTAGTTTGCTACTAACTCTTCCGCTGAATCCTATGTGTTTTTCCTAATGTGTTTTTGCGATCCCATTGTTAAATTGATCAGGACAGAAGAGTACACTTTATCGATTTTTAGCCGAAAGACCGAGAAAGCTAGCGGCCGACTTTTCAATCCAAATCTGGTGTGAAGTGTAGATCACTTTGACATTTGCAGGAGGATCATTGTCACGGATATTATTTCTTACCGGGCTTCCCTGGGTAAAGGGATCCATTCCAGCTATCGAAGCGAAACATGAGTTGGGAAATTTTGTATGCCACTGATGTCAGTGCTGCCCAACTGCAGCTCTGACCATTGTCAGCACAACTATGTGTCTGGTCTGTGACCATTGAAAGGATTGCCACACTTTTCTCAGATGACTTGCATACGTAAAATTTGATAAAAATGTTAACTCGGGGCACGGCTCCGTATCCAGACAAGAAACAAAAATATTGCGGCCTTACAATTTGGCATATGGACTGCACACACACAGACACACACACACACACACACACACACACAGAGTGCACACACACACACAGTGTCACAGAGAGAGAGAGAGAGAGAGGCAAAATACGGGGACGACTTGTGGCTAGGGAGAGAGAGAGAGAGAGAGAGAGAGAGAGAGAGAGAGAGAGAGAGAGAATACGGGAATGACTCGTGGCTAAAGAGGGCAGGCAGGCAGACCCAGACAGGCAGACGGACAGACAGTCTGAGACAGAGAGATATCTAGAAATCTGGTGAGAAGGATGGAGATAAGACTGATGGCATTCCATCAAGAACTTCGTTACTTTCCATACATATATTTTTTGTATTTTTTTTTTTTTTGTCACACACCAACCCCCCACCCCCCCCAATTTTTTTTATTTTTTTTTAAGTGGGTTCCGGAGGGGTATGCCATGCGCAGGTGATGCGTGCGCCCCGTTTTTGGGCGGGCGGCCCCGTCTGCACGTGGCACGGTCACAAAGTTGCACGGCCACGCGCAGACGCAAAGTTGCTCGGCCGTGGGGTTGCGGCCGACCTCCTCGGCCACGGATGAGGCTGCAGGATCCGCAGCCGTGGGGTCACATAGCTTTTATAAATTCAAGAAAATACATTTTCGAATCTTTTATAGATTCAAAAAGAAAAGATTCACGACTGATCTTTTCTTCGTGAATCGGTGAGAATCCACATATGTTGTTTTGAGAACATTACAACAGAAAAGTAGTCCACACAAACGACACAGAATTTTTTGCGGCATTGCGACTTCTGTTCTCTGTTTTCTTTGTTTTCTGTGTTTTCGTTTTTTGCTCAGTTGCTTGTTCCCATCTCCATGACTCACGAGTGGCATGAGGCACGAAAACATGCGAGCATAGCACTCTCATCGTCTTTTCTTCTACGATCAGGATGGAATCGGTGATATCAGTAATTAGATGTGCGTTCTATTACAGCTGCATCGAGCACTGCACGAATCTATACGAGTCAATACGACAACCCTGTCAGAAATCAATATTCTTGTTTTAGAGCACACACTTGGAGATAGGATAATATGTTTATATTGCGGTTCTCATGAATGGCAATATGAAAAAGAACGAACCACTATTTGTTTTAGCAAAGGTAAAGTGCACCCTCGACTCTGTACGTATCCTACCGCTAATATTTCACCATTGCGGATCACTGAACTTTGGGAACAGGATAATGTGGAAGTTTGCCTTCTACGATCACACTCGCGAATGCTAAACAACTCGAGCTTTCTCGCATCACAAAGTGTCAAAGAACTAAAATTGCCCACACATGGATGGGCGGGCATGCTTCGTATTCAAGGCCAACTCCAGCACAGGCTTGGTCCATCGATTGTTAAGCCAGGCGAAATACCTGCATTTGCTCAGATTATATGTCTACGATCCTCAGGATGACGCTAATGCCACTATCCTTCGACTCCAGCGTGTAAATATCCCTGAAGATATGCCTCTCGCAACTGTTGTCGCCCTACACAGATTATTACACAAAATGCACAATTTTTGTTGCAGCCCAACCGCTATGTGCACGATTTTATCACAATATCGGAGCGCCCGGAAGAAATATTTTATACATACCAAATAGTTATCAACCCGCATGTGCGTCCTCCGAATGAAAATATCCGCCGGTTCGATAGACGTGAGGGGTTGCTCAAGGTCACACTCGGCACAAATGAAATGCAGACCATCCTGCTCTTCCACTCCAAATGAAACCTTTATAACAAGTTTATATAAAGAAATGATTGATAGTTTCATATATAATGCTACACAAAAACGAAGTGGCTCCCTTGAAAAAGACAGTCACACACCGGTCGTATGCACATTGTTCACCCGCGCGAATTCGTTCGACCTCATAATACTCTTAAATTGTTCTCATTCACGAGGGACACGAAATTTAGCAGATTTACACACCGTAAGCAACTTTACATACCCCACCTTCCATGCTGCATATCAAGCAGTGGGCGGCAATTTGGGCCTCCTCAACAATGATACACGATTCTATGTGGTGTCCTTGATGATGCTGGCTTAACATCATCATCATCAACCATCCATTATTTGTTTGCTGATATCGTGCAAACCTGCTGCCCCCGTGATCACCAAACGAGATTAAACAGGTCAACCGTCAGTCCGTCACCGCTTCGCAGCGGTGAAAGTCAAGTGACTCAAGTCTGAACGCATTCCTCTTGAACTGCTGAAAGTAATTGTTCTTCTTGACATTGAACAACGAATTCAAATTTCAAAAAGAAGGCAAACAACTCAGCGATGCTGGTTTAACAGCTCCAATCCATAATGAACGCGATCTTGCAAACAACCTCGAGGCAGCCCATCGAAATACACTATACCCAAGCGAACTAGAAAACGGATTATGATATGATAAACACTCTCTTCAACAGAGCCTCGAAAGAGATGTGGCCCGCCAGCGACTATCGCAACATGCAATTTATCATGACTCATGAGGTTGTCACTGTCATCCAAAATGGTTGTTCCCGTTGTGTCTTTCTTGATGCGGTAGTAGGTGCGGGTAAAACCTTTTGCCTCAATGCGATACTCACACATATTCGCTTAGAGAACGGTAGTGTTCTTGCATCCAGTGGCGTGACAGAACTTGATGGGGGCCGTACATTCCACTCACGATTCAAAGCCCCGCTCGCACCAACGGTCCAACGGCCACTTCTACATTTGACATCCCAAAACAATCAGTATTCGAATCCTCATTGTATGGGATGATCGATGTTACACAGAGAACACTTGGAAGCTTTGGACCACACTCTTCCTGATTTGTGTCAGTCTGATCTTCCGTTTGGCAGCAAAATGACCGTTCTTGCTGGCGATTACCGTCAAATTCTCCCTGTCATTACGAAACGAACACGGGAACAAACAGTCGTTGCGTGCATGAAATCCTGTACTATTTGGCAACACTTTGTTCAATGGCGCCTCACAAAAAATATGAGAGCCTTGAAAATACTCCAAAAGCAGGGCGACATGTGGAATGGATTCTTGCACTCGGCAATGGCACAATCGCTCCACCTCAAGCAGCAGACGCTGATACGGTTGCACCTCATCCTCTGCCCGAAGAATAAACCAGCAGCCACAATCAACGACATAATTCTCACCACCGTTCCTGGCCAAGAACTTCACCCCCTCGGTGCCAACAGACTCTTGGACGACCAAGAACAACCTGACATTCCAATAGAAACACTCAATGCAGTAGATGTACCGTCTCTCCCGCCACACGATCTTAAAATGGAAACTGCTATGCCACGTTGACTGGTTCTTTTTAATTTTAAGTGGATCATTGGACATGCACAATTTCATTTTTATTTGTTTTTTTAATTTGGACCATCTCTCGATTTATGTGTGTCATCCTTGCGCAGGGGCCGTGCTAATCTTCTCCGTATCGCTCCAATTTTAATAGATGTCCTGGAGCACAGACATGTACAATTCAACATTTTCCATTGTATGTTTGTTTGACAATGTTTGTTGATACTCAGGTCATAGAGCCTGTCAGATACCCGACACCAAAAGTCTGGAAGGCTCAGTTGCTATATAGCTAGTCCGGTTCCCAACAGAAGGGTCTGGAAAGTCCGAGTCCACAAAAATCGCAGCAAGTCCCAAGAAAGTCCGGGACGCTTCCGGACTGACAAGATGATTGCAACAGACAGGCCACGGCTGACCTGTACCTGTCTGAGCCCAGCCAAGACAAGTCCAATTGGCAATTCCTATATTTAGCTGCTAGCCTGCTACAGTGCAGCAGCGGATACAGTTGTTCATTCGCAAAGTTGCGGAAGCGCTGCTGCTGCTTGTGTGACCAAACGACTTGGGCAAGACAACTTGAAGAAGAAGGGAGCGTCAGCAACAGCCATAGCTAGGGTAGTGATAGGTAGGCAGGGCGGCCATAGCCACCGAGGTTGGAGTCAAGACAACGCTCAAAGAAGGCAGCGTCGACAACAGCCATAGCAAGGGTAGTGATAGGGGAGCAGGGCAGCGTTTCCCCGGATCACCATGGCCAACTTTAGTGTGTGTTCAACCTGTAGGTCTCACATTAATAGCAGGTCACTCCGTGATAAAACAGTTCAGTCATGCAGGCTTGACCATTATGCTCTACAGCTGCGCAAAGCGCTAGCTTGAGCCTGTGAGATTGAGTGATATGAGACCACAGAGAGAGAGAGAGAGAGAGAGAGAGAGAGAGAGAGAGAGAGAGAGAGAGAGAGAGAGAGAGAGAGAGAGAGAGAACAGAAAGTAGACAGTACCATACGTGGTTCGAGTCATAAACTGTGTGAGCGGCACAGACCGCAGGAGATATGAACTCTTTCTTTGTATAATAAAGAAATCTTATGTATCAAACTCCGCGTGATTCGCTAGCGGTTCCAAGTGTGAACCCT
>BFEA01000971.1:217188-227423 GCA_003427395.1 Chara braunii
TTTTTTTTTTTTTTTTTTTTTTTTTCTTAAAGGGGGCCTTTTCAGGCTTTCATTATGCTCAAGTAAATTGAGGCCGGGAATCCCTCAACAAACAACCCGGAAACAAGAACAAACAGACTGGGAGCATTACCCAGTTTCTCTTCAGGGGTTAGGATAATCCTTCTAGGAACAGAATGGCCAAATCCAGACCGCTGTCCTGGTGATCCATAACCCTGGAGAATAAGAACACAAAGCCTTCAAGGCCAATAAAAGCCAAACGATTCTAAAAACTATCTACTAAAAAAAAATGCACTCTAATATTAACCAACTAAATTGCAGAATCACAACACTAACTCACCATCTTTCCACTGCTACCTTATTCTAATTTCAATCAATCTAAAGTACCGCCTAAAGCGGCGGTGATTACCACCCTCTGTCTATTTTCGACAGACAGATCTCCAGAGATCTCACCCTGTCTACGAAGAACGCTCCCTCCATCCTCTACTCCTGCTGCCTGTCTACTGCGACCCCTTGGCAACCGAGCGAACCAGGTTCAACTTGTTAAATCTAGGAAGAGAATAACCACTGGTCCAAGACTAACTTATCGCTCTCGATTCTTGCTAAAGTACCACGCATGCACCAAGTCTCTTTGAACCACTTCATGCCACTTACCTTACTCTCTGCTGACTGCACTTTACGTCTCCAGTCGGCCTGGATAGATTGTCTTATCCCTTTCTGTACTGTAGCACGAATTTGCTTGTTCGACCAATCTTGTCCCTTGAACACTTGATCATTTCTGCCTTGCCACACTACAGCACACATCACAGCTCTCAGTGTCTGAGCGACATATCCCCAACCCTTGGACAGGGAAAGGGACTCAGGGATACCCCCTAATAAGGTCCAATTCTTGTCCCACCTCAGAGCCCCACCTGAGATTTTATCCCATTTCTCTGTCCACCACTTCCAGATTCGAGCTGAGGCGGGGCAATCCCACCATAAATGAACCGTGGATTCAAACGCCCACTGACACCGAGCGCATTTGAGGTCCACTTTCATGCCATGTTCCACCAGCCAGACAGCAGACGGGGTGGTAAACATTGAGAGTAGACATAATATCGCTGCTTGACGCTGATTGGGAATCAGAGTCAGTTGCTTCCAACATTTCTTCAAATCATCCATGATAATATGGAGGTCGAGAGTCAACAAGGCTTGCCATCTGGTCATTGCAACAGTCAGTGGATCTTTTGATGGAAGACGCACCTTGTATCCAACTTTTTGGGTATAGTCTAGTAAACACAGGCTTTGTCCAGAGTGTCCAGTGGCTCGCCATTCCCACTTCTTAGGATCCACTTTTAAGGACGAGAGTGGTCTGGCATTGAAGAAAAAGACACAGGATACTACTCCATTGTCCTGGGCATATTCCGTTACTCTTATTTGAGTGAGAGTGGAGCCTACATAGGGTTGACACTGACTGTCCTCCTGAGGTAAGAGATTATCATTCAAGACCGTCCAGCCCTGGAAGACCCTTTTACCATCCGGTTGAACATTTACCAGTTTCCAAATTTGGTAGCTGGTTTGTGCATCGTCTGTACTATACCACGTACCGGGCGCGTCTGTTGTAGTTGAGTCTAGGAGACTCTCCAAGCATGTGGAATGGCATTGATGAGTAAGTCCCTTTTCTCTGACAAATTCCTTACCTGTCCCAGTTTGGATCGAAGGGCACTGGTTGTGAGCCAGGAGCCTCTGATGTTATCCCAAAGATCTGCTATCCGGACAATGCCTTTCTCTATCCATTTTCTTCCAAAGCTACCAACAGATGTGTTCGCATTCACCCATTCACCAGACGGTTGTCTGATGTGGGGGTTTTCTAACAGAGGTTGACTCAAAACTTCAACTTTCGTGGTTGGTTCCACCCACACATCTGGACACAGGGTTCTCCAGGCATGTACGATTGCTTTCCAAAATGAAGATTTGATATGTCTTCTTTGGAAGGAATATAGCATCATGCAAATCCACACGTCCGAAGGTCGGGAAAGGTTTCATTCTCTTGCTAAGATATGTTCAGCGAGGGAAATCCAGTGAGATTTTTGCTCTTCTAGTGCAGCTTTCAGTAACCATTTAATGAGCATGGCGTCATGTTGTTTCACGGGATCCAAAATCCCTAACCCTCCTTGCTCGCGTGGGATGCACAACATTTCCCATGCGACTTTGGAGAGGAATGAATCTTCATCACCTGCATACGGTTTCCATAAGAATTTCGCCGCTCTTCGTTTGATCAGACAGTAAAGCTGTTTTCCAAATCTCCTTATTGTACCAACAAACCACAGAAGAGCAAAGAGGGCACTATTTATTACTATCCCTCTACCAAACAGTGACAGGTGGGGGGCTCTACCCCATGTCACCAATCTGTGAATTGATTTATGAATCAGTAAACTGTCTTGATCCCCTTCACAGGATAACAGAGCAATTTGGACACCCAAGAAGCGTTCCGAATGACCCTCACTGACTCTTCGCATACCCCATTGAACAGACAATTGATAATCCGGAGACAGGAAGAAGATTGACTTATGCCAGCTAACAGCTGCCTCAGAGAGATCTGAATATTCATCTAAGCTCTGTTTTAGTGCTCCCAACTTCCCAAGGAGGTCGGAGAGTTCTCAGTCAACGCAAACAGGTCGTCAGCTAGTGCCTTCACCTTCAACTGAACTGAGCCGGCCGGAAGTCCCTTAATTTGAGAGTGCATTCCGATATTGTTTAGTAGCACCTCTATTTGAATGACAAATAAAAGAGGAGTCAACAGACATCCTTGTCTCAAGGATCTAGAGAGAGAGAACTCGTTTGAAAGACTACCATTGACCATAACAGTTGCAGTAGACATCGTATACATCGCAACGATCCAAGTAGAAAATATCTCGCCAAAACCCATTACTTTCAGTGTTGTGAGAACATATGACCAATTAACTCGGTCATATGCTTTCTCCAAGTCGAGAAGTAGGACTGCATAATTTAATTTCTCGTTGTTAATGATTTCCAATGTTTCTACCGCTGTTACAATGTTCGTAAAGATTGATCTGCCTCTCACAAAAGCTGCTTGATCTGGATTGACAAGTTCAGGCAAGTATCTCCCCAATCTGCGTGCAAGTATCTTAGACAAGAGTTTATAAGATACATTCAGAACTGAAATGGGCCTCCAATTGCGAATTTCAGCCTTGTCCTCCTTTTTGTAGAGGACCGAAATTATCCCTCTGCACATACTAGTAGACAACTTTCCACCAGTGAGTATATTATTATAAATTTCCACTAGGCCTTCTCCTACCGTATCCCAAATACATAAGTAGAGTTCCACTGGAAGGCCATCGTCACCAGGGGCCTTACCTCTGGACATAGCATTCAGTGCCTCAAATGCTTTTGTAAGAGTGATAAGACGGTCCAGGTCCAAACGACCTGCAGTAGAGAGTCTTACCTCACTGGATAACCAGTCATTGTTACTCATGTGGAGATCATTGTCTATGACATTCCCCTGCAGCCTTGATGTTAATATATCTTTGTAATATATGGCCGCATAGTTACAGAGCGCCTGCGGGTCCTTAGCTACAGGGGAGTTGGGGTTGAAAGGGTGACTCAATTCACGCATAGGAACTGAAGACCGTCTAGGAAGGAGTTTTTGAAAAGACTCTTTTGTTAAGCGATCATACACTATAATTCCTTTTACCTGCAGCCGTTCCGCCCAGATTTCAGATTTCTTCTTCTGCAGATTATCCCATTCTGACATCAATTTGGCCCTCTCTCTACCCCAAACAATGTTTGAAACTGGGTGTTGTGACATCCTCTGTTCCACATATTCAATTCTCCTCAGTAATGTGGTTTCCTGTTTGTTCCGATGGTAAGCCTTGATCCTTGAGAGGACAGAAAGTAGGTTTGAAAACATTCGAGAACCTGTTTCCCACCACTCCGACGTCGAAGGGTACCGATGTCTTGCCTTGTTCCAACTGGTTCATAAATTCCTCATCCAGTCGACAAACTCCTTATCATCCAAGTTTTGTGTATTAAGACGAAATAAGCTCCGACCTCTTACCAACTCTGAAGTAAGGATTGTCAGAAACACTGGTTTGTGGTCTGACAGAGGTTGAGACTTTTTGGTGATCCCTATTACAGATTCCCACAGGTCCTGAGAGGTCAGAAAATAATCCAACCTCCAATAAATCACCCCTACATTTTCTCTTGGGTTCGAAAACCAAATGAAGTCATCTTCATTAGGATGAGATAATCTGTAGGGGTCTATAAGTTCCAGGGAATCCATAAGTTTCAGCAGTGATGCTTTGTCTCTCGGATGCTCAGAAGCTTGGGATGAATTGGATAAGTCTAACGATGTGTTCCAATCCCCAACTAAAATAAATTTATCTCCGTTTGGAATAATAAATAGCAAGTCCTGAAAGAAAGAATTTCGAAGTCCAGAATCAGTAGGGGCATAAACTGTCGCTATAATCCAATATTGATCGTTAATCAGCAACTTAACCCATGCTCAACGGCCCAAAAGGTCGGAGTAGTAATCAACAATCTCACCATCTAAATTTCTATTGATTAAGATCTCTACCCCACCCCTAGAACCAATCGTTGGTGACCATATTTGGGGGTCATCCCACCAATTTCCCAGAGCGTTGATTTTATCTTCTTTTAATTTAGTTTTCTGCACGCACGTAATTTGGATGTTATTGGTGTGGATCAAGGTCTTCAAGCGTTCTTTCTTAAAATTTCCTGCTGAATTCCCCATACCCTGCAGATTCCAACTCAATAACTTAAGCTTACTCATGTTCCTCCCATCAACTGTTGGATATGGGTGGAGGAGAGAGAGGACACATTCGTGGACCATGTATCAGTTAGATAGGCGTGTAAGAACGGAGAATCAAGTTTCTTATCTCGAGGCAGACGTGAATCCAGATCCAGAAGGCATTCCGCGGATTTCAGAGGGGGAATTAGGACACGACGTAATTCCTGTCTCTTCCGTTCAGAGAACCATGAGATTGGCAACAAACGCAGACCTTCATTCTCCAATTTCTCAAGTTGACCATCGAGGAAGCGAATGTCCAGAAGAGGAACGAAAAATTTAATTTTCTTTCCTCGTTGTTCTGGATGATCAACGATGATTCTGACCATAATAATTTCAGGAATGAGTCGAAAGGCAAATTTATCATGGATAGCAGATCTCACTAGCACAGTCATCGCTGAAGGCATCGGGGTATCAGGAGATGGAAGACTTACCAGGGCCGAAAGCCCATCCGGAGCAGTAAATGCGATTGTCCAGAAGGAATTTCGTGCTGCAACATAAAAAAATGGTAAGATCTTATTCTCGATATCTTGCATCTTTCCCTTCACCAGAGACACAGGCACCCGTCTTCTTGATGTTTTGGTGCCTGGAGTGTCGATTATCGAGCCATCCGTCTCCGAATGTTGGGACGAGGATGCAGAGTGTTCACCTTCTATGTTGCCGCCTTCCGAGACAAAACTTCCTTCTCTGTCCAGTCTTCGCTGCTTACCTGGGGTTCCGTTTCTTCTCGAGCCTCCCGGTTCGGCTTCTGACGGAGTCGTGATAGTCCGGTCTGGACCTTGGGGGCCCTGGGATGTGCCGACGCCAACTGTGATAACTTCACGTGTAAAGCCTCCTTGGTCAAACGATGGCAAAGGCGACAGGGGACGAATTGTTGGAACTGTCCCCCCGGCCGTAGACATCACGCCACCCATTGATGAAGTAACACCGCTCACCGCCATCAGGTTTCCCAAAAAGGGAAAGAACGCCGATGAGTGTGTCATACCATACTGATTCGGAAATCCGAAAGGAATTGACGGCATATTCCAAGACATTCATCCACCTTGAGACACACCCTGTGAAGCGTGCATATAACCTGGATATGCTTGCAAACCAGGAGAGAAAATTGGATTGAATTGATGTGAGTAAGTCGATGAAATGGCTGCTTGACTGACTGTTGCTGATGATGCTTGTGTGCTTGTTGCTGGAGCTGCTGCTGCATTAGCGCTTGGAGATGTCAGACGACTCAAGGGTCTCTGGTACTGTCTTCTCCTCGATGGATCTTGACTACCGGCTTGTTGTTGACGATTGCCTGAATCTGAGGACGCCTCTTGATTTTGTCGATTATTGCACCGACATTCCATGTCTGTGTGAAAGAAAGCTCTGCATCGTCGGCAACGAGGCGTCTCCGCACATGCATATGAGAGTCTCCTTCAGAGGTGTCGATCCATATTTTGTCTTTCATGTTAAGCCGAACTGAAGGATTGACGTCAAACTTAATGTTAACGAGAGTAGGCCGCATCCGATCTTGCTCTGGAGGATATGTACGTAGAACCGGACTGATTGCACGACGTACTTGAGCTTCCAAGTACAAGAAGGCGTCGAGTGGTACTTGCACGGTTGCACCGCGATCACCCAGAAGTTCTGCTCGTCTTCCTGCTGCCTCTGTAGCCGAAGCTGAACTTTTGTCAGCCATGGTTTGAATTCGAAGACATAGTGTGACGAGCCAATAGTCAACTCGTCACTACCCTTGTTTACCAGCCACTCAGCAATCTCTCGAGACTTAGCCACATAGGAAACCACATTCGGTGTTTGCATCTTGGTTCTTCCCCTACGGAATGAACGAGGGTTGAAGGAGCCTTCAGAGGTCTTCTCGTCTTCATATGCGCGGGCGATGTCTTCCTTGACGTTCTTCGGTAGAAACCTGGCACCTTCTCAGAAGATGACGGTAACCGTGTGTTCTTTCAGCCAATTGATTTTGGCTTGATCGAGCGCCACGCTTACCTTAAATCTCGCTTCCCTCCCATCTACAGTCATTTCTTCCGGGTCAATATTTGTTGGCATGATCCCGTCGTCATAACACTATCTCATTAATTCCCGAAGTCTAACATCATCCTCTCTGGACCCTTGCGGGACCTGTGGAGGGGACCGGGCGCCATTTTCCATCACTTCATCCCCACCTCTCTCAATCTAGCCTATCGCTTCTCTTTTTATTCCAGTCTCCATCCTTTCTGCACTGCACACAAATCTATAAAGCCCTTTACGAGTATAGCTCTAGACCCACTCCAAGTAGTGAATTAACCGACAAAGTCTACGTTCTTCGTAAACAAATGTGAGTTTACTGAAGTGTGATCAACCTACATCGCGATAACGGATTTCGGATCCTCCCGAGTATTCAGTCGGGCAACCTCCATAGCTACACAAATGGTAGTCATGACCTACCTGAGACGATAGGTGACGACGCGCCGAAGCTACTGCAGCGATATCTCGTTGGTAGCGCCCGCAGCCGAATACTCCGTCGTTACCGACAGCGAACCGCTTGGTCCGAGCGCGCGAAACGGCGCCGGCGGAAGCGTTCCGGTCGGGCCCCCCTCCCAAAGCTATTTGCGATTCGCCATCGTGTAACACTAGGCGCCAGCGGAAGCGTTCCAATCGGGCCCCCCTCCCTCTTTTTTGCTGCAGAGATGCCCTCACGGTCTACACAAAAATTGTAGCAACTACGCTTGCACCCTTCGCGGACGTGCTGCCACGACACACACAAACGAAAGTAGGGCAAAATATTTCGGCGGTCGCGACGACGTCGGAAAGTGGTGGGATCCGGAAACTACAGTGTAACTGGGCTGTAGTGTAGTGGTGGGATCAGACCCTAAGGCTGCTAGGACATTTCCGGGTTGAATTGTGAGGTCCCCGGCCTCCATTACATAGGTTTTTGATGAATCGGGTGATTGTTTTTTACAAAATAGGGAAAAAAAAAACTTTGCCTGAGTTGTTGGACATCCTGCATCCATTGAGGAACGTGGAAATCTGCAGCCATAGGCTGCGCCTTACCCCGTTGCCTTTTGTCATGTAGCACAACTTTCTTATCAGGGAAAGTCGAGGACCGTTAACAGGGGTCTACAAGGCATACAGGGGCGCTGGAAGGGTGCGGTAGCAAACGTAAAAACGACCGGTAGGCTAAGAGGTGGCGACAGCTTGGATGGTCACCGACCACCGGTAGGTTGGGGAGTCTGAGGTGTTTGGCGGGCAGCGTCTAGTGTTTCCTGTTTGGGAGACCACCGTTTTTTTCTCGTTTTTTTTTTCTCGGCCTCTTTTGTTTTTCGGTTCGTCGTTCCCGGTACACTCAAAATGTTAAGTTTGGTCCGAATGTATGTAGGAGTACAACCGTCCAGGTACATGTAGAATGTTGTGTAGGGGAGCAAACTTCTTAGGCAGGTTGTGTCCGTCGCTATTCACATTCACAATATTTAACGGGATAAGGGCCCAAAACAAAAAAAATCGACGATTGCAGCATCGGGCATGCAGCCTCGCAAGAAATAGAAGACCAGCACCGCCGAGGGGCAGGAGTGCGCAGGTCCGGAGAAGGCACTGGCGTTAGTGCATCCACCCGGGGGCCAAACCGTTAACAGGGGCACTGGAAGGGTGCGGTCTACAGGGCATCTACACGGGCACTGGAAGGCTAAGCGGTCGCGCGACAGCTTGGATGGTCACCGACCACCGGTAGGTTGGGGAGGTCGTCTGAGGTGTCTGGCGGGCGGCGTCTAGTGTTTTTTTTTCTCCTTTTTTTTTCTTGGCCCCTTTTGTTTCTCGGTTTGTCCCGGTACACTCAAAATGTTAAGTTTGGTCCGAATGTATGTAGGGGTATAACCGTCCAGATACATGTAGAATGTTGTGTAGGGGAGCGAACTTCTTAGGCAGGTGGTGTCCGTCGTTATTCACAATACTTGACGGGATAAGGGCCCAAAGAAAACGACGATTGCGACATCGGGCATGCAGCCTCGCAAGAAATAGAAGACCAGCACCGCCGAGGGGCAGGAGTGCGCGGGTACGGAGAAGGCACTGGCGTTAGTGCATCCACCCGGGGGCCAAGTCCCACTAGCAGCGTCGAGTTTCCTCGACGCCTGAGGTAGGTGAGTCGGTGACACGACCCCGTTGCCTTTTGTCGTGTAGCACAACTTTCTTATCAGGGAAAGTCGAGGACCGTTAACAGGGGTCTACAGGGCATCTACACCTTGCGGTGTCAGATTCCGAGCATTCAGACTGTGTACAACAATTTGCTTGCCATGCTACATTTATGCACGAGGGAGCACTCAGACTGTGCACAACAATCCACTTGTTCGTGTACTTGTGTTTTGGTTGCATAATTGTTGGTTATGTGGTCTATAGTTAGATGCCATGTTCAGGCATTTGCAGTGTTTCGAGTCCTGCCATAATTGCGGTAAGATGCACTCAGGAAAGTGTTAGTGTGAGTATGCCCTCAGTCAGACCTGAGTTTGCATCCATCTGGCCTGTTCAGCTGTGGGGAGCCCTCCTCCCATCCCATGTTATGTCTGTGGAAGCTGAGGGCGTAGTCACTGAAGCACTTTGTCTGCCAACTGTGAGTATTCCCCAAACCTGAGTTCGAATCAAACCTGTTGTTCTGCCAATTTGTGTCGGTCATTGCCAGTCATTTTTCATAGAGTCCAGAACTGTGCTCAGGCGCAGTTTGGAAGTGGTACCGTCTTCACCCGAATAGAACGCCCAGTCATTATCACTGCGTGTGGACTGAAAGTTGCCCCAAATACAACAATAATGACCGGGGGTTCTATTTCGGCGAAGATGGTAGTATGACTATGCCCTCAGTCCGTACTCCCATGAACTGCTGAAATGCTGTCCTTCTCTAGTCCGGATGAGGAGACTAAGGGCATACTCATACTACGACTTTTTCGACTAAGCTTTGGACGTCATTGGAGTCAGATGCATTGTAGTCAGATGCATGTAGGTTGGCCGTAATTGCGGCCAGATACATTTAGCCAAAATGCTAGCTGGAGCATGTCCTAAGTAAACAACGACAAGATGCCAAAAGTAGCGCCTTCCTCAATATATGTGAACTACAATTACAGAAAAGTGGATGTACTTTACTGTAATCACGTCCAGAGCTCAGTCGAAAAAATTCGAGTGTGAGCATGCCCTGACACCAGCGCTTGCTGGACTAAAACGGACTTGAGTGAGCCAAGTCTCTCTCTCTCTCTCTCTCTCTCTCTCTCTCTCTCTCGGCGCCGTTGGTGCTGCTGAGTCACATGCCAGCGGCCCGCCTGTGGCTTGTTTTTTCAAAGGCTCATTCTTTAAGCCCAACCAATTCAATTACCTGTCGAATCTGAATAGGACGGCCTTTTTTATTGTCATTATAGTATTATGAGGAACCCCGTAGCAGCCACATCCATGCTCAAGCCTCCAACGAGGGAACATGCGGGAG
>BFEA01000971.1:231670-243949 GCA_003427395.1 Chara braunii
AAAAAAAAAAAAAAAAAAAAAAAACGCGTTTTTTTTCCCTATTTTCTTCGATTTCCCGTTTCCCAAACCCCCTTCCCCAGCGGCCGCCACGCGTCCGCGGGGTCGCGGACTTGGCCGCACCTGTCCGCCGCCGAGGGGGATTCATAGGCGATGATGATGACTAGGCAAAAACGACAAACATATCATTTCATCCGAACCAGTTCATCCCATATATAAAAGAGGGAGGACCGAGGCAGAATGAGACATCATACAAAGACCAATATTGAAACAAAGATGTCGAAGGGAAATGAGAGCGAATCACTCGAGCCGAAATCAAAATTTATATACAAAATTTAAAGGAAAAGACAAAGAAAATTGCAAATCCACGTCCATCAACCTCAACTCTCTCTTCCTCTCTCCGATGTAGACAGTCCGTCGTCACGCACCAACCCACGAAGTCGTCACCCCGCTTAGTCCTCCTGCACCCGTCAGGTTCACCCGCACGCTACAGTTCGTCGTAGCCCCACGCGTCAACCTCGCGCATTTGGCACCAGCTCGTCGGGTCGCCCGACTCCCATTTCAACTCACCTCTTACTTCGCTCTTGAGCCGACCCTCACTGATCGCGCTACCCCGAGCTTACAGCAACTGGTTAAGAGAGCGATCTAATTGCGCAGCCGGAATTTATAGCATGCATGTAGGCGCAAAGAACACGGAATTGCAAGGACTTAGAAAGGAGTTCAGGGGAGGGAGCGCCTACGTTCTGCATGGCCAGATCGAGGCGTGGGGGGCGTAGCCACTCTCCACACATCGATCCGAGCATGCAGGCTGCGGGCTAACTAGGCACAACAAAAGGGAAAGAGAGAGCGGGAAAGAAGAAGCTCAAGAAGAAAGATACAGCATACAGTTACAATGGCACCTGCCCAAAATTACAGTTACTTGCAAGATTAAGAGCGCCGAATAATCAGAGCTTCGTTGCAGCCGCAAAACGAAGCTGAGCGCGCAAGGAGAAAGCGTTGCGCGGCAAAAAGAAATCATAAATTCCAAAAATTCATAAATTCCTATCTAATGCGGAAATGCAAAAAGCACAAATTCTGGAAAGAAAGTCCGAAGTCCCGAGAGCCGTCAAGGCTCGACAAGATTCAAAAGGAATTTAAAAGAAAATCCGAAAAGAACGAAGCAAAATCCCCACGCCTAAAATCCGACAGCCAGCACAAAAAGAGACAACGTCAACCATTATTACTCGAGCGCATATCGGCGCGCCACTCAACCGATCATCCCAGGACTTGCCCAGCCCTGAACCCAGCCATCTGAAAAGAAGTGACGCAAAAAGACGAAGAAACGAGGACACCGATGCAATTTCCCCTCAATCCCGATCTCCCGTAATTGGCCCAACCTTCCCATCTTAGGACCCCTCATTGTCATCGCGCAGAAAATCGCGCGGAATAAAAATTGGTTCGTCACATGAGCAAAAGAAAAATTGGATTTGGGTGGGGCATACACCGTTGAGGAAACTGTGTATTGATCCTTGTGCATGGTCGTGGCACACGGGAGATGCGAACAGTCCCCAACTTCGGTTATCTGAGTATTCGGTAGCGAAGGGATACAAGTTGAGATTCAGCAGGGGGAACAGAACCTCTCCTACAGAAGTAGCAACCAGAAGGTGGCAAGCAGTAACATCAGAAGAACTGTCAGGCGCGGGTTCGTCCTTTCTGAACCTCTGGGATACGTTGTCCAAACTCCTGAATGGTAAGCAAGTTTCCATCCTATGGATGATTTCCCTGCTAGTGAACCCCTCTACTGTGTGGTTAACAAGTAGTAGAGGAGTGCATGTCGAGCTTAAGTGCTCGTGTTGTTCTTGGCCCTTCGAATCAACGCGTCATCTTTGGTGGGAATGTCCCGCCTCTCGTAGAATCTGGAAATGGTGGAATCAGCACTGGGAACGGTTCGGAGATCCAAGAGTGGTCCGGGAAGAAAAGTGGGTGTTATTCAGCTTCTTGCCGACATAAATGCACAGGAAACGGGGTTGGGGATATGTTGCCCAGGCTGTGAGGGGCCTGCTCTGCGACTCGGAGAATCCGATGGAGATCATTTGGAAGGACAAGAACAGAGTGAGGTTTAAAAGCATGCCACTTTCTGACTTGGAGATTAAAAGGGAGGTAAGTCGAGGTTCGAGAGAGGCGATTAAGGTGGACTGGAGAAAGAGAGTAAAGGCTGGAAAAGGGAGTAATAGACAGCTTCGCCGGTTCTTGAACATGTGGACACTTAATCATCAGTTGGCAGGTGTACACAGGACAAAGGGGTTGGTCCTCTCTCCTTGGGTGAAAGATCGGACAGCTGACACTGGGGGATAACCCGGGTCCCCTGTCACGGTGTCCCCAAGCGGTAAGTAGTGGGTTGGTAGTCAGGACGGACTGGCCGCCGAGTCAGTGTGCCAGGTGGTTTGGGGGGCGGAGTGGGTAAAGGTACCGGTGGAGTTCACAATGGGGCGGCCTGGGCCCTCCCCTGGGAGTGAACTCAGTGGAGTAGGTCTGAGTAGCAAAGAAGTCCGAGTGGATTGGGTTAACAGGTTAGTACTGACAGGTCTTTAGAGTAGAGAGGGGAACAAGGGCACTCGGTTCCCCACTTAGGAACAGGTTTTTGCCGCAGGAGGCAGCAAGTGTCAGTGGGAGGAGGGTGGAAGAGTGGCAACTCAGAAGGAACGTGAGTTCCAAGCAGTCGCGGATAGGCTGCTTGCAGGCCAATAGTAGGCCTGCCCCCTTGCGTTGTAGTAGGCAGGATAGTGTTGTTCAACGACTAGTTCTAAGCGTACTGTAGGTAGGGACTAATGCTGGGATTTGTGCCAGGGTTATGAGTAGTGGGGCTGGCAACGAAGCTTCAAAGTAAGAGTGTTCTAGGCTTGTTTTGGTGCATTGAGTATTAAGGCATAGAAAGTAGTTCAGTCGTAATGAAGATAAGCTACACTGGTTGATGCTGCCGAGATAACTCCGGGTTGAATTGTGAGGTCCCTGACCTCGGTTCTGTCAATTGAATTGGTAATAAAGTGTGATTAAAAAAAAAAAAAAAAAAAAAAAAAAAAGGATGATTGGGGTCGGCCACCCATCATAGAGACCAGAATTTTAGGGAGCATTACCCTTGTTCACTTTTTCTGGTGATCTTATCAATTATCCTAAAACAAGAGAAATAGGGGCGAGAGAGAGCAGAGTGAAGAGGCAGCTTGCCAAAGCAGGGGAGACCTTTTCAACAAAGAAACAACGCTTCTCATTTTTTTCTACCCATGCTAGTTGTTCCATCATCTTACCCTCCTATCCTCTACTAGTCTGCTTTCTCTCTCCATATATATTTCATTTCAACCCCTGTCTTCTCCTATGTCTATCTGTCCTCTCCTAAAGCCTACCTCTTGCCTAACTCCTGTTCCTTACTACCTCACTTTCAAAACTGGTCTACCGAGACTATGGGGGTCTAATGTGGACCCCCCCGAGCCAACTGGGCTCAGGGCTTCTATCTACTCCCCTCCGAAACCCAAAAAAGGCATGGGCCTTTGGCCTCCTGCGACCAATCTCTCACTCCCCCACCAAGGGGTCAGGTGGGATCCTAAACCCCTTCTCTGAGTATTCCCCTGCTTGCCTACCTAGCTTCTACCTTCCTACTAGCCCCAACCCACTCTACTGGCTATTCTGAATGACTGAGCCACGAAGAGTACACCATCTTTCCTTGAAGTGCGACTGTTGCCAGTCCGTTTCCCCTAGCCCATGTGACAAGAAACCACCTCAGTCCCTGCTTTGACCTGCCCCTGTCTGCTCGACTCTGTTGACTCTGCTACAATCATCGCTCGGATTATGGCTTTAAGTTTACTCTTCATGGTAGAGTTTGCTGACCTCCCGGCATTGTTGTACTGCCTCCTTTCCTCCCTTCGTTTCCTGTTCTGTACCCATCGCGACCCGCTTTAGCCCGCCCGCGAACACGGCCTCCTAATTTCTTTTCCCGATTCCGAATTGCACCCTTGCCCAAAATTGATTGACGCCTAACTCACCTCGCAAGGATGACACGCATAAATCGAGAAATGGTCCAAAGTCGATCGACGCCTAGCTCACCTCGCAAGTGGCATTCAGGAGGTCGCGGGTTCAGTCCCCATTGGCCTCATGTACCTTCCTGGGCATGCTAGGCGCCCGCCACCTAGAGGTAGACCACTAGATCCGATCCCCCGATCGACATTGATCAGAGTCTGCTGATGTTCGTAGGGGAGGGAACGTGAGGGGAGGAACAGTGCTTCGTCCTATTCGCATGGTCCCTGATGCTACCGGTTGTCCCCTAGCCGGTATCGCCCACCTGCAGGTAGGGAGCAACCCCCACATGTTCTCTCTTGAACAAGGTTTTGGCTGCTACGGGGTTCCCCGCATGCCTACACTTAGGTCACTTAGGTGTAGTGGTAGGTAGGTAGTGTGAGGTGAAATTGAGAAAAAATAAAAAATAAAAAAAATTGACTGAATTGGAAAACTGGCCGCAGTCCACAAAAATGGCCCGCCTACCACTTTTAGCGACCGCCAGTCTGCCCGCCTCCAACCCCAACCGCGACCACCCCGCCTACCAGTCTCTGCCCCGATAGCAACCGCACCCTTCAATCGCCGTTCTCGATGCCCGTAAACCCCTTGTGCGGTCGTCGACATTTCCTTAAAAGTTCTCCCCGCTATGCGACAAAGTACAACAGGGTATAGCGCAGCCTCCAAGCTGCGATTCTGTCCGGTACAAGACAAAGTGCAACAGGGTATAGCGCAGCCTCCGGGCTGCAAACAGTTTCAGGCAAACCATCCATAGAGACCGAAATATTCGCTGCTTATCGGACGGCCCATCTCACAGATGAGCAGAATCCTGCTTAGGTTGGGACGTAGCGTTACCTCGGCTGCTTTACATCCGACCTGAAGAACTTTAATAGAAGGGTAGTAGATTCACTGATTGCAATCAATACATTCACCAATTTTAATCAATCCATTCACTGATTGCAATCAATCCATTCATCACCTTGATTGACGATGGATTGCAAAATTTTGCGAAAAATAATGACTTGATTAAAATCATTCAGATGTGATCATTGATTCTGCATTTGATTAGCACGCGAAGCTGATGAGCATTTGGTGTTGTCGTCAACAACACCAGCATGCACGAAATATAAAAGGGGAGCGATGCAACTGGTGTGGCAACGCCCCCCACCAGCAGAATGGAATGAAAAAAAAACAAAAGATAGCAATCTAGTGAGGGAAGGAGCTCCAGACGTTAAGAGAGACGACAACATAGCAGCACAAAGAAAGAGGAAAAACAAAAGGCACATGATAACGAAGAAGCGCCCAAAGGACATAGTAATATCACACAATCAATGTGTTGTTATCACCCAAAGTAATGTCACACATGATAACGAAGAAGGAGTCATCTAGGGTGGTTGATGGAGTTAGGACGAGCGTGCCTCCATGAAGAGAAGATAATGGCCCGCAGAGTACTATCCCACTAGTATTCTCTCAAACCTGTTCTCTCGCCATCTCTTCCGCGCCAACTTTTCCCGCTCTCTTACGATTCTCCCCTTTCCACCTCCCTCTCGCTCCAGGGGGTGTGTGTGGTCATTAACGCCAGTCAATCACCTTTCATGTGCCTCCCCTCCCCTGCGCCCCTCCCCCCTCTCTCTCTCGTGCGCGCGCGAGCGCACACACACTCATTCTTCCCTAACCGCTCAAATTTCTCCCTTTCTTTCGTCCCAACTCCCTTCCGCCTGTTCGATTCCGTCTTTCAATTTGTGCGCTCCATCCCCACTCCCCCTCTCGATCTTTTCCCCCAGCAATCCTTATTTCCCTCCAACAATCCTATTTTCCACACCCTCTTCTCTCCTTGTTTTGTGTTTGTCGTCTCTCTCTTCCCGCCTTTCTCCATGTCTTTCTCTTATCTGTTGGAATCCTTTTCCATTTTTGTTCCTCCAATACTCGATTTGACCCTTTCGAATCTGGTATGTCCTTTCTTCTCTTCCTTTTTGTCACTTCTTCTCTCTTCACTGCTCTCTCTCCATATCAGTCTGTTTGAACTACCGTCTGGCATAGATCGTCCCCCAATCATAGTCTAATATATGTCAATCTCATTACTCGAACTACTTTGTAATTTTTTTGAGCTTGCATGTTGCAATGTATTCCCCTCTCCATTATCTCCCCTGAAATGGGACTGACCGCCTGTTAAGTGTCACGTCACATGTCAGGGACATGTAAGCAACAATTCCACATCCGTCGTAGGAAGTCAGGCATGTAAGCAGGCAGTCACACGTCAACATGGTTGCATGAGGAATGAGCCTGCCTGGACAGCTAGCCAACGAGACCCTAGCTCAATTTCGACATTGCGTACAAGACCAACTGGCGGAGATTGAGGCGGAGGAAGTCAGGCAGCGAGAGGCGAAGGAAGCCTGCCTTAAGGCTGAGGCAGCTACAGAACTGCAGCGGCGGCACGCTGTAGTAAATGAGGCTGTGCAAGTTCGCGGCTCGCCACAAGGAAATCTGCACACTCCTGCACTGTGTATCTTTTCAACGCAGGACGGGGGAATTAAACTCCCGTTGAATCCCGTTAAACTCCAAAAAATTCAGTTCAATTCGCGTTAAACGTGAAAATGGGCCGCTCCCGCGCTTTTTGAAAAAACGGAATTGATGCGCGGGGTCCGAAACACGTCGCCTTACGCAAAAAAAAAAAAAAAAAAAAAAAAAAAAAAAAAAAAAGCCCCCCAACCCCTGAAGCACCTCCCATCCGCCCCCACATCCCCCGACCCCCAACGCCCCAGTTATGTGTGTGTAGGTGTGTTGTGTGTGCGAGTATCTGTGTATATGTGTGCCTGCCGTGAGAGTGTGTCTGTGCATGAATATGAATGTATGCGTGGGCTGTCTCTTATACACATCTAGATGTGTATAAGAGACAGCCGCTGAGTCTACGCGTATCTGTGTATGTGTGTGCCTGCCGTGAGAGTGTGTCTGTGCATGAATATGAATGTATGCGCGTGTGTTTGTGTATGTGTGTGTTTGTAAGTGTGTGTGTGTCTGTGCTTGTAAGTGTATATGTGTGTTTGTAAGTGTGTGTGTGTGTGTATGTGTGTGTGTGTGTATGTGTGTGTAAGTGTATGTGTGTATGTGTGTGTTTGTAAGTGTAAGTGTGTGTAAGTGTAAGTGTATCGGTGCCTGCGCGTGAGAGTGTGTCTCGCCTTACTCACAACCTCGTTCCCCAACACACAGATTCCACTTGCACCCAAGGATCACCATGCGCCACACCCAGCTTACGGCAGCGCAGCTCGGCTATGGCTGCCTGCTCCTTCGTGCTCGCCCGTGAGCGCGTGAGTGGCACGAGCTACAGCGCGGCAGCGCTTACGCAGCATGCAGCCGGCACCCGAATGCCCAATGTGGAGGCAGGCCCTTTGCTATATCGAAGTGGCCTGCCTGTATTCAGTCCCAGGAAGCTTTCAGTAGGCCCCGGTAGCCTGAGGCACAGCACGAACGAGAATAGGCCCTGGGCCTGAGGTGGTTGCATGCCCCCAACTGCCTTTGGCCTGTGTTTGGCCCAGTACCCGTATCCAGCCCAGGGCCTGCTTTCCATACATTCACATAGGCGGCCCAGGACCTGGGTTCCCTCAACCAACTGACGCCAGACTCATGCCCAATTTTGTGTGTGTGTATCTTTTTTTCCATTTTTTAATTTGGTTTTTATGGTTTTGATTTTTTTTAAAATACACGAAGTTCCAAAAAAATAAAATAAAAAATAAATTGTTGTACATCTTTGAAAGATCTACAACCCTATATTTTTTATTTGTTTTTTCAGTTTTTGTTTTAACCCTTAAAAAATTTGTGTGAAACCCAAAACAAAAACACTCATTTCATTTTAGTGTTTGTTTTTTCATTGTGTGTTTATGTTTTTGATTTTTTAAAATAGATTTAAGCATAAAACAATAAAAATAAAAATACAGGGTTGTAGCCCTCAACAAAACCTACAACAGCATATTTTTATTTTGTTTTTTGGATAATTTTAGTCCAGGAAAAAAATCATCCCGGACCCCGTTAATTCGCGTCAAACTCACATTTGAACGGGAGTTTAACGCGAATTCAACGCGCGTTGAATTTTTCAACGCGAAACCCGCGTTAAATCCAATTTCGGACACACAACTCCTCCAGCAGCAGCTTGAGTTGGACAACATGCGGCAGAGTGTGCAGTCCCACAAGGTGCTCCACCACAAGTGGTTAACGGGGACCCCCACTTCTCGGCCCAGGGTAACGATGAATGATCATGAAATTAGGGCTCCGGGGTCAAATTTTGTGTTATTTTGGATTTATTTTTTTTGCCTATTTTTGTTTTAGGACAAACTTGTTGTGTGTCAAATTTGGTGTCGTTTGGGTTATTAGAATTTGTGTTGTTAATCATCCTGAAAATCCCAAAATTTTGATGAAGTTGGCAAAATTGTCTGAAAATGCACTTTTGAGTTGCTGTTTTATGTGTTTTTAATTTTGTTTTGGGTATTTTTTTATAATATGTTAGTAAGAAGTGGCCTTATGGTTTTCTTATAAATTGAGGTGAAAAATGGGGGGTCGGTTAACCTTTTCTCCACGAAGACGCAACCCGGACACTCAACGCGTTTGTGATGGACTTGGAGAAGGGCACTGTCCCTCCTGCAGCCGACAATCCACATTCGTATGTCAGTTGGAGCAGTGTATTGACCACGTGGTGACCACTATAGGCGATATCAGCAAGTTCATGACACCTACAACAATCAGCCTACAACTTAGCACGTTGAAGTCCGAGGTGTGCATGTTGCAGCAGCAGCCTGCATGTAGCAGCACCAGTCTACGACTGTTCAAGATCTTGACTTTAAAGATCGAGAAGTTCGATGACTACTACAAGACTGACCAAGTCTGTTGCTCGCAATCCTTCACTATGGAGATGGGGATTCACAATTATATCCCCAAGCAGCATAAGATCTCAACCCTCTACCTCAACACCACTTGGGTATGCCGAACTTAGTTGAATCACATGGCGGCGTGGGTATTTCCATTGCGAGGCTGCACAACAAGGTCACTTGGTCCATAATGGCAACCAAGCGGAGGACGCGGTTCGTCAACAACAACACACCAGCTATTGCCGCCAACCGCATCTTCAAGATGTTCCAAGGGAGCATGATTACATGTGATCGGCCCACCGCATGGCAGAAAATCGTGGTTACTTTGGATTTGGACATCCAGGACATGCCATTTTTGCACGTTCACCGCAAGTTTTTCAATAATCCATGCAATGCCTTGAGTCAGGCTTTTGGCAAACATGAGCACTACGTTGACTTCGATTCCACCACTGAGAAGGCGCACGCGATTCTGCGGCGATCATCAAGACCAATTGGTCGATAGAGAACGAGAAATCGCCGCCGCAGATGAACCATATGGAGAAGGGCAAGACCGGCCCACGGCCGCAACCCGTCGTTGCATGTCAACTCAGGGGACTCGAGGACCCCGAGGGCCCGAGCCACTCAAATGCCAATTGAAGGACTCCGAGACCAAGTAGCCATAGTCCAGTCACGAGAAAACAATAAATCTCATGGGAAAGGGAATGGGGAATCTGCTTCGCCGGAAGGAACAGGACAGCCTCCAACATCGACAAAGTTCAACGACACCAAGGAGGCATACAAGCTTAGGGAGAAGTATGAGTGTTGTTTTTGGTACAATAACACCAAGCACACGACCAGCCAATGCACTAATCACAACAAGGAGGATGCTAAGCTCCGCGGAAAGTGAGGCGACTACACTTCCCATTCTGTCGGAATTTGACTGCGGGGAGCACATGGATGTTCTCAATACACTTTCAAGAAGTATGTTGTCCAATTGGTCTCGTCGTTGGACCCACCTCTCCACGTGTCACACTTCATTGCATGTGCATTCACCACCGTTCGCAAGTGATTCGACTTCTTCAGTAAAGAACTTATCGTTAGGATCAAGACTTGAGGAGCTTGACCCTTTGACTACGGGAGACTTCAAGTGGATGCCTTTTCCCCTGTTCGGTCGCTTGCCGGAACCACCTTGAAGTGCCTTGATGGCTCATTTGCACGAGTACTTGCAAGCTGCAATACCAGCTCTGTTAACGGATGTCGGAGTAGCGGTTGTTGATCTTTGCGACTTCCTTGTAAGGATTGACTGTGAGTTTGCTTGTGAGATACAATGGTACCTCAACGTCTACCCACCTTTGTTGTACATCCGGATTCAAATTGGAGAGCTTCAACACCTTAATTGATTGCAGCACAACTCTCAATTATATTAGCCAAGACTTTATCTCTGACCGCTCGTTTGAAGGAAGTCGCAGCCTACGGAGGTCACCATTACCAATGGTCGCACACACAAAAGCATCGATATCTGTGTAGAATCCATACCCATGTCTTCGCTTCGCATGCACGCAAAGTGGTGTCGTTGGACAGCTTGGATATAAAATTCGACATGATTTTAGGCATGTCATGGCCGCGAAGCGAGGACCACACGGTAAGCTTCTATCGTTGCACGATTCACATTCATGATCTATTTGGTGACCTGGTCTCTTGTACGGTCCCTCCTCACCCTTCAAGTGGCTGCTACGTGGTGTCGGGCACTGTCGGCCACAAACATATGCTCACCCATCACACAGGACAAAGTCGAAGAGATGGGCAATCCTTTTCTTCATGATCTCCCTCTGCAGGACGCCGCATCGGATTCGTCAACTGGTCCACGGATGGTAGTGCTTCTCGACGCCTACGATGATGTCTCGAGGATCCCGTCGAGTAGTACCGCATCAGCCCATCCATCATGAGATCATACTCAAGGACGCCCCGTACCTGTGCGGATGTATATAACGCATGAGTGAGGAAGAACGAGGAAGAACTCGAGGTGCTACACGCACAACTTGACACTTGCTAAGCGTTGGATTACTGCTAGCTTCTCACCCCATAGTGCTCCCATTAAACTCGTATGGAATAAGAACAAAGGCTAAAGGTTG
Organism: Chara braunii; assembly: GCA_003427395.1. Classification (NCBI taxonomy): domain Eukaryota; kingdom Viridiplantae; phylum Streptophyta; class Charophyceae; order Charales; family Characeae; genus Chara; species Chara braunii. The sequence continues at coordinate 242,655 of BFEA01000971.1, forward strand.
TGCATTGACTACCACAAGCTCAACGCACAAACCATCAAGAACACCGGTCTTCTTCCTCGCATTGATGATCTTCGTGAGAGCTTGGGCGGCGCTAACGCCGCTAAGTACTTCTCTAAGTTAGACCTCAAATTGGGCTATCACCAATTGAGATCCAGCCGAAGGATCCGTATACGACCACATTCAAGACGCGGTGTGGGCACTTCGAGTGGTCCGTCATGCTTTTCGACCTCATGAATGCCCCAACAACCTTCCATACAACAATTTGAACGAAGTTTCGCAACATGTTGAACCGATTCGTGCTCATCTACCTCAATGACATCTTGGTGTATAGCCGCACCTTGGACGAGCATGTCGAGCAGCTACGTGCCGTTGTGGATTGACTTCGTGTAGTCAAACATCACACCAACCATGACACGTACGAATTCTCTCGTCAATAACTCAAGTACTTAGGCCATTATGTGACGCCGCGCGGCATCCTTCGGCTTGCGGAAAGATTGAGACCATCCAAGTATGACCAAAACCCACCAATACCACGGAGGTTCCTTCTTTCATGGGATTGTTGGGCTACTACCAATGCGTCATCACGGGTTACACACAGATCGTTGCACCTATGCTTGACGTTTGTCCTCGAAGGTGCTATTCGAGTTCAAAGACAAAGCTCGGAATGCGTTCCAAACTTTTAAGATGGTTATGGTTATGACACACGTTTAAAGAATCTACGACCCTACCTTGCCTACTCGAGTGACTACGGACGCTTCAGATATGGCATTGGTGTGGTCTTGGAGCAGCACGACGACGAGGATTGACATCTGATTCCAGGGAGCCGAAAGGTACCTCCCATCAACTCGCTTGACGATGCAAGGAAGGAGCTGCTAGCCTTCATGACGATACTTAAGAGATGGCTGCACTTCGTGGGCCGCCCGAACGGTACTTAAGAGATGGCTGCATTTCGTGGGCCTCGTTCATAAGCGTTCAAACGCGTTGTGCGCCACGTGGTGCGAATCTGCCGAACACGACCCACTCTGCCATATGAGCGCATGCCAACCTACGGGTGGGGGGAATTGGATTTTCAAAAAAAAAAAAAAAAAAAAAAGTGTGGCAGTGTACATTTTCATGTACGGTAGATTCATTCGATTTTGCTCATCAGATCGATAGAAGTACCATGAGGTCAGCCACGTTGTTGGAGACTTACCCGCTCTCCTCTCTCTTTCTCTCTCTCTCTCTCTCTCTCTCTCTCTCTCTCTCTCTCTCTCTCACACACACACACACACACACACACACACACACACACACAC
>BFEA01000971.1:272751-285718 GCA_003427395.1 Chara braunii
AAAAAAAAAAAAAAAGAAGGAAAGCCCCGCCTGTTCATCACCTCTTACGTACAAGGCCAGCTACGTGGATGACAGCTTGAGCGCTAGCTGCCCCCATCCCCGTGTAACCTTTCTATTCCCGTCTTTCTCCACTCCTTTCTCTCCTCCGTTGGGATCCTCTTCAAGCTCCTGTTCCTCCAGTACTCGATGTTGCCCTGTATGTAGCTCTTTCTCTCTTCATTCCTCTCTCTTCATTCCTCTCTCTTCATTCCTCTCTCTTCATCCCTCTCTCTCCATCACCTGCATATCGACATTTACCCTGTCCCTCTCGTGATTCAGGCCCTTCGTCATTATCCTGCTCTCTCCTTTTCTTACAACCTCTTCCTCTCCCTCCGCGCTRAGCCCCTCTTCCTACCTTCCCATMTTCCTTCTTTCCCACCTTGTCCGGATYCCTCCTCCACGATCTGCATTCCTCACCCTGTTGCCTTGGCGCTCTTTCCCCTGCGCACTTCATTGGTTCCTACATCTCCCCTGCGCACTTCATTGGTTCCTACATCCTCGCTGTGAGTGGCTGACATTCTGACCTTCTCCTCCCGATCCCACATCCTGATCGCCCCCCTCGCAATTCAAGCTTCCCATCCCCTTCTTCGCAAACTGGGTCCCCAACCTACCTCCTCCTTCCATTTACTTCACCACCCTCCTCGACGTCTCTCCCCCCCCCCACAAACTCAACGTTGGCAAACTCCCGTTGCATGCTTCACCATATCCCGGTGACTCACCTTCGACTCCCTCTGTCGTCACATCCGACCCTGGCCGACGAAATCCTGACCCTCTGCTCGTCCTGATCCCGCATCCTCACCCTCCCGCTTCGTCCTTCTCCTGCTACGCCAACCCCTCAAGATTTCGATGGCATCCTACTCCTGCATGCCTGACCAGGCACGTTGACCTTCCCCTAGTGTTCCTTCTCCACCCCTGCAAAAACTGCAGTTGCATCCCTAAACTACTGGACGGATGGAGGGAGGGAAGGAGGGAAGGAGGGATGTAGGAAGCGGGAGGGAGGGAGGGGGGGAGGGAGAGAGAGAGAGAGAGAGACGGTGTATTTTGCCACGCCGGGTGAACCCGCCCATTTCACTTCTTGGGTGAGTGTGAATGGAAGTCTCCAACTCTTCACGTTCAATACCGCCGATAGAGAGAGCGAGCGACGAGGGGGAGAGGGTGCACTTTGCCATGCCGCGCGAACTCACCGATTACCGTTTTGGGCCGAGTATGAGTGCAACTGTCCATATCTTCAGGCCCAACACCACACACACACACACACACACACACACACACACACACACACAAGAGAAAAGAAGAGAAAAGGACAGCGAAGACATGCAGAGGAGCTGGTGACCGGACGAAGATTGACGCCTTACCCGCAGACGGATAACAGGACGAACAGTCGCCAAAGGAACACAAGGACGTCGGAGCCAAAGCAAGACAAGGATATTGGAACAACAGACTTGCGGGCACAGCCTCTCGATCAGGGGACCGCGTAACCCGCTCTGCTGACAACGCCGCCGTCCAACGAGATGTGTGATAGCGGAGCAGGAGCAGATGCGGGCTTACGCACATGTAATCACCTCCGCTCGCAATGGCCAACGCAAATGCTGTGTCCTCAACCATAGGCCTCATCCCCTATATACCCGCTACAGCTCACTGCCCATGTCCGCTCCCCGACACGCTTGCCATGCACGCCCGCAAGCCTTACGTCAACCATCTGCGTGACATGACAAGGCAACCATATGCGTTGCATTGCACGGCGGATGCGTGACCAGCCTCCCGTCTTTTTTTCTTACCTTATTTTCCGGGAAAACAGCCACATCCGGGAAAACGACCGCAGCCAATCCCTGCCCAGCCATTCCCTGCCCGACCATGGATGTTCCACTTGCTTGCCCGCTACTACTGGACTCCACCATGGTCGCTCCTCCCTGCCTGTCATTGCCGGGTTGCAGACCTGACGACTGACCTATCACAGCTGCCAATGCTCTTCTATGATGGCTGCCAATGCTCGAAACAGACCCCTGCAGTCAATGTCCCGATATGCCTCCATGCTCCGCACAAGTATTCCACCGCCGAATACGACTCTAAACCAAAGAATGTAGACCGAACACACAGCAAAATAAAAATTAGATTAAATATTAAAATAAAATAACGATCCGAAGACAATCCACATGGCCTGCTCGTAAGGGCGTCGCCACACCACTGTCACGAAACGAATGCATCTTCCCACAGAGAAGGGCAAGATTTTATTGCATCGGTTACTATGAATACCAACGGATGCATCTTACCACTTTCTGTGGACGATGCATTTCGTTCTCGCCGTGGTCCTCACTCCTCCCACCTCCACCACCACCTGCGCGTCCGCTGCCGTGCCATGTTGTTGTGCTGCCTCCTTTCCTCCCTTCAGGCGTTGTTGTGATCCCTGCTTTCCTCCCTTCAGGCGTTGTTGTGCTCCCTCCTTTCCTCCCTTCCTCCCAGCGTTGTTGTGCTGCCTCCTTTCCTCCCTTCATTTTCTGTGCTCCCTCCTTTCCTCCCTTCATTTTCTGTGCTGCCTCCTTTCCTCCCTTCATTTTCTGTGCTGCACCCATCGCGACCCGCTTCAGCCCGCCCCGGAACACTGCCTCCAATTTTTTTTTCCCGATTCCGAATAGCCTCCTACGGCCTCCAAATTTTCTTTACCGATTCGAATAGCACCCTTGCCCAATATCGATCGACGCCTAACTCAGGGCATTCTCACACTAGCACGTACAATCGCAACTGGTATAACACTAGCACGTACAATCGCAAATTATGTGAGCCAATTTGCGATCATACGGCAATTCCCAGTCACACAGCACACCCCTATACATCACTAAAACAGAAAGGAGACAGTGGGGCTTGCCACACAGGCTTTCTAAACGCGCAAAATCTACTTCGTGTCTTCGCCACAGAGCCTTTCCACAGAAGTTCTTTCGAAAAAGTTTCCAAAGGTGTCAGATTGGCCGGCGTAGAAAGTCCTTTCGAAGAGATGAAATCCTCCCGCCTGTCACGAGCGTTTCCTTAAAAGACCTTGAGTGGTCTTGTGAAAAGGCCCACTCGAAACGGTCTATTGGCAAAAAAGAAAAAGAAACAAAAGGGGCGATTCCAAGGGCCTGGCTCCACTACTCTGAACAAGCACAAAAGACAAAAATTATGGTGTGTATCTTTCCATGTAGGCAAAGATTCACACTCTCGTTTTACACGGCTGGAGAGCAGTGGTCAGGCCCAAATCTTCATATAGGAAGGGGAGAGCAGTGGAGTCAGGCCCAAATCTTCATATAGAAAGGCCTCAGTTTTTCGCCAGGGCAAAAAAGATAAGAGGAAGGGTGGCTGGGGTCTTCAGAGGGGTTCATCTGGACGACCGAGTGGCCGAGTACTGTGGGTGACTGCCATCTGTCTAGTATCCCACCTCTACAACAACCTGGGCTTTTTGGAAAAAAAAAAAAAAAAAGAAAGTATGTGTGGTGAGGGGGGGGGTTCTTTCGACGAGCAGCCTTTCGAAAAATTCTGACAACTTCGCCTTCATTCAAAAGGCTGTGTGGCGAGCCCCAGTCTCTACCTTCTCTAGGAATGCTATTATAATGTGACGCGCAACTTCACGCCCTGTGCTGTCTTCCGTTCGGAGTGCTAAGGGTGCGGAAAGAAGGCCCGGGAAAACAGCAAGATGGGGTGTGCCAAGGATTTTTGGAAAATTGAGTGTGGGGACACAGACAGAACTGAAATCCCCCGTGTTGGTTCGATGAAGTAGGTCGGTTGCTTTCGCGCGTCGACGAATGCGCGCGCGGGCACGGCGCGAAAAGAGAAAAATCCAAATTCAATCCAAAAAGTATTGTCGAACTTCCCACCGCGCTACGGCTCTTCGTTTAGAGCGAAAGGGCTTTGGTACACTCCGCGTATCCCGTTTCCGTATCAAGTCCCGACGTCGCTCGTTGGTCAGTTCCGAGTTTGACGTGGAGGGTCTCAGCCGCGTGGCTCTTTCCTTGTGCTCGTCTTCACTCCGTATTCGGCAGTGGAAGCCCTTTGATTCGTAGCGGTCGAAACGCTGGCACTCAGTGCACAGGGTTCGAGGCCAATGGGGCGCCAGTGCCATCCACGGAATGACGATTAACTCGTTAAATGACAACAATACTGAGTAAGGCGGGAAGTGCGTATTGATAATAACAAAGCCCGCATCCACGAATCCAGAACAACGATTTTCGGGAGGGAAGTAATATCGTCGACCGATCCGTGCGACAACTTCTTGTACGTCCCACTCGTAAACACGTGTCCTTTCCTTGTTGTAAGGGAAGGGGCGCGTTGGCATGGGAGACACGGGAGGCTGGCGCCCAATCGCGGTGCGCCCGTCAGTCCACATATCAATCAATCGAAATGAGTTTGCAAAAAAACCCGAGACGTCATAAAAAAAAAAAACACAATCGTAAAAAACAACTAATATTTTCCTTCCTTTCAACACGAGAGAAGCATGTTACAGAGCTCGTACAACCATGCAGGAATCGGGTTAAAGTTTCAAGGGACCAACCCGCGACTCAGGTTCAGCAGGCCAGATCGTCGTAAACCCGAGGCGCCTTGCTCTTTCGAGGCTGCCTCGCAGACTGGCTGCGGATGTCGTGCAGTGTAAGGCACATGGCATGCACAGTGCATTCAAAACGACAGATCTAAACACTCTTGCATTCTTGAACAAGATCCCGTCGAGCTTTGGGTCTAATCAACGCAAAAATTCACATACAAGCATTTCTATGCATACATACACTGTGGAAGGTGCGAAAATGGCAATGGTCCACAAATCATAAATAAATCGGGGGATTGATAAGATGATTGAGTTCCTTTGCATCCGGGGATTACCCAGGAAACTAATAGAAGAGTTCCGGAAGAAGTTCTTCTTCACAAGAAATCACAAGGATTCACTTTTGTTCACAGGAGAGACAGACTCATAACACATCGTCATTCAGATCACAAAAGGAAGAGATGGGCGAGAGATGTCGAGACATGAGACACTGGAATCCGACGAGAAAACGTCGGCTTCACAACCATGAACTCACACCAAAGATAATGATCCGCAACAATGAAGGCGCATTCGCCGTGAAATTCCAATATAGCCCTGGGCCAATCATCCACTCAACTCCAATTACCGATCCTCATACCCGCACCGACGATCCCGGCCATCGCGTGCTAACTTCCGCCGCTGCGATCGTCACCCCGCTGACGCAAGCTCGATACGGCTCGCCCAGGTCCCACAGTCCGTCGTGGCGATCAAGCACGCAACCGGCCAGCTTATATTCAGCCCGTCAGGACTTTTCGACTCGCACAGAACGCATCACCTAGCCACGGCTTCCCGGAAGCTGGCTTGGGAGTTAAAAAACGAGAGAGAGATTTGCGGGCGCTTGTGGAATTTATAGTTGTGGAGGAAGACAAAAGGAAGAGAAGGCTGAGGGGAAATCGAGGTGTAGGAGGAGAAGATTCAGCGGGGGGCGCTCAAGGGAAGCCATGTTGATCCTTTGGAGCCCAATGTTCATCCAATCAGATTCGTCGCGCAATAGGAAGATCCTCTTACTCAACGCGTCTGATTGGTGAGCGGGGGTAATCGAAGGATCAACCGGGCTTCGTGAGCCAAGGTTAAGGAGCGAGAAGGAAAGAGGCGCGAGAAGCAGCGCAAGACGGGTCCAAGATTCAGATGATGGAGAAGGGAAAACAAGCGCGCAAAGAGTAGAAAGAGGGAAAACAGTTGCGAAAGGAGAAGAAGAGAAGGGGGAAGGGAGAGAGAAGAGAGCACGGGGGAAGAATGGCGCGGGAAATAAGGAGGAGGAAGATTGTATGCACGGTGTCGACAACAAGAAAGAAAAGGCAGCAAAACAGTTACAACTTGCCTACGTCCTAAACTAATTCAAAAATTGAAATCACCATATCCGCGCGCGAAAGTCGACGCGGGAAAAGAAAGTCCTATGCCTATTCGTATTCTCACAAAATTCCTAGAGTTTTCTCCAACGTGACCGAGAGCATTCATGACATTTTCATGCACAAAAAAGGACACGTCGGGTTTCGCTTATTCCGGAATTCCTAACTGTCGAGCCCGATTCCTAGTGCGCTCGCTAAGACGCACGCACTTTCCCATGCATTTCCCGAATTACAAAAAGCAGAATTCCAAGAATCAATAGAACCTCCCAAAAATGGGGGCCTGAACAAGGAGCCTGAAATCAAGAAAAGCGACGGGGGCTTTGTTGGGTCAGTATGATACAAAAGAGGGAATTGAGTCAAGGGGTACGAAAGATAGCACGGGGTCGGAAAGTGGTTCGTCACATATGTGACGCGCAGGCGATTCCAAAACTATGCGATCTCCTGATTGCATGAAACCTCGAACAAGGGAAGTGAGAGGAGACGAAGAAGCAGGAAGAGGAGAAACTTAGATCAGCACAATCCATGTCAGCAGAGAAAACTGAGTCGGGTTGTGGGTTGGCGACAACATCAGTGGCAAGATCTCCATGATGGATGGCGGCTCCTGCTGTTTCGGATCCTATCATCGGCAGTCCTGTCATATGCAACCCCCTGCCCTTCAAATTTCGGAGATCGTCCAGGTGGCACCATCATGGTCCATCAGGTCTCCGTGTACTCTGCACTCCCACTCCAGCGCAATCCGTTGAATCAGAGCATGTGTTGACGTCATCGTCAATGGCGTGATCTTCACGAAACTGCTGATTCGTGTTGCTCGGGGGACACGTGTCGATTTCTCCAGTCGATCGCCACGGAGAGACTTCCATATGCCACTTATCGTGAAAACGAGTGTGGATGTCATCCAGTGTGGCAAGCCTAACCACCTAATCCCTCAGAATAGTCATTGACAAGAAGAGGGTGGGATGCGCCGCCGTCATAAGATGTGGCGGGTATCAGTGCCGCGTAGGAATGGGAAAGTAGACATTGTACAATGGAGGGGTGCCGACGGGGAGGATTGGGAGGAAGTGGGGGTAAATAGCGGTCAATCCCTTCCACTGTCACTGGAAACTTCCTCATAGCGGATGATCTGGTGAAAGCGGGGAAATTGGTCGCCGCTGTGAGGGAAGGAGGCAAGGTAGTCGGGGTAGAGAGTGGAGAGAGTGCGGAAGAGCGCCCCGCGAAATAGCTCGTGATTGGGGCATGCGGGGATGGTTCACGTGATTACGCAGTAGACTTCTGCTGCGTTGCTCTGCTCCCACACAACACTAAACAAAAGGACATGCAAGCAGAAGACGGGGGTTGCACATTGAAGGGAAGGACAGGGATGGACGGTGACGGCGAGGCAGGTGGAGTAGAAGTGATGGAAGGTATTGGGAGGGAAGGGTGCGAGCGAAGGTGACGGGGGTAGAGATCTGACAGAGGGTGAGGTAATCAAGGGGATGGCGGGATAATGACCAGGGACGAAGGCCGATCCCCCGCATCGGTACGTGGACGAACTGGGGGACGGACTGAGGTGGAGGGGGAGGGGGATCTGCTCCGTCTCCATCGCGATGCGCTCGGAGCCGTGGCCAGAGGGTCGCCATCTTCGGGCTTGGGGGGCTCCGGATCCCGGGTCGGGTTGTCGTTGATGCGCAGGTTCGCCCCACTGGCGAACTCTAGCTGCCTCTTCCCGGTGGCGATTTCTTCCCTCTTACGCGCCACCTCGGGATCTTCCGCCTCTGTGCCTGTGCACGCCGCTTCTTCCGACAAGGCTTCCCACTCCGATCCGGCTTCCTCCTCTTCGTCGTCTTCTTCCTCCTCCTCCTCTACACTCTGCTCCCCTTCACTGTGCTCACTATAACTCCCCTCCTCCCACGTTTCTTCTTCGGCGTCGCCTTCTTCTTCGGTGGCTTCTTCTTCTTCTTCAGCCTCCTCAGACGTATCTTGCTTCGGATAGAAGGCAAGATTGATGATTCCGTTCGGCTTCAAGTACTCCTGCTGCGACGGCAGGGCGCTTTCACTCCCTGGTTTCTCCAAACACGCAGTCCACTGAAGATACAGGGCCAAGGTCCGCGTAAGGACGTGCGGAGCTGGACTCTCGTCACTTTGCGAAACAATGTCGAGAAGGAGGTCGTCGACCAGCTGCGCGAGCGGGACGACGAGTTCCTGGGCAATTAGCTGGCGATGGCCTGGCCGCACCGATCCGAAAAGAAAACCGAGAAGATCGCCCTCTACGTCAGTTCTCCAAGCCGGGATAATCAGCAGCTCCAAGTACTCAATGCACCCTTGATGCTCGTCGGTCCGCGTCCACGTCACCGTCACTCTGGCCAAGCACACAGGCAGATCAACAAAAGTCTCGCGCCACGCCCGCCAATGCCTGGGATCCAGGAGCAGGACAGCAAGGCGCTCGAGCAATAAAGAAAGACGAGGATGAAGATCGGATCGCCAAAAGGTGGGGAAAAGAGAGGGAAGGCCGAAGGTGGAGAGAGGAGCGAGTTCATTGGGGGCGTTGGAAGGGGACGAGTGTGGGGAGCACCACTGCCGGCTGGCGCGTAGAGGTGCGGATCCCATCAAAGTCGGTCTCGTACGTCGGGACGAGGTTGTCGTCGGAGAGCACAAAACCGTGATGCCACTCAGCCGATAACTGCTGCGACCACTCCCGTAATGAGGTCAGGATCTCGGTATGTCGAAGCGAGTTGACCGCGCTGATATCGTCGCTGAAGACAGCGACCGTGGTGACGTGGCTCGTTCCTCGAGCCGCCCGCCGATTGACTGTCACCACCTCTTCCAATAGTACTGCCTGCGGACTTCTTGCGAATCGGAACGCAGCGGCGGCACACACACCTTCGGTGCAGAAGAACTGAGCCAGTCGTTGTAGATCAGGACTAAGCCGCGGATGACGAACTTGCCGGGTCTCCGAGATATAGCCATGTGGCTGCAGCAGATGATTGCCAAGGGCTTGCTCCGTGATGAAACTCATGCCGAGGACAGGGAAGAAGATGAGAGATGGGAACAAGAGGGAGAGAACGAGGCGGGGGCTAGATCGTTGTCGTCCTCTTCTTCAGCAGATGAGGGAGACGGAGGGAGACTAGAAGGAGGGAGGGGATGGATATAAGAGGTATGGCGGACGATGGGGACGGAGCTATGGCTGGCGCTGGCCTCGGCCGCAATGCGCACCGTGTTGGCACCGTTGGGTCCGAGCTCGGCAATGCGGAAGCAGCCAGAGAACTTGGAAGCGAGTTTCCGGTCGCGTGCACATTTACGTACCTGCACCAGGTCTCCTAATTTATATTGACGTTGGGGACCGACATTCCCATTTCGGGCCTCGTAGCTACGGACTTGCCTCCCGTAGGCTAGATCAGTCATTTTCTGTCTCTTTCGGGCTAGTTTCGGGACGGCCTTTTCCATCAAATCGGTGTACCTTTTGGCCTTGGCCTTAAGGGCGGCACGCGTGTCTCTACCCCCTGCTTCGGCAATTTCCGAGTTTCCCCGATAATCGACACATGGGAGGCTAGTGGTGCGAAGCTGAAAGGGGGTGAACCCCGTGGATTCGTGAGGGGTGGCCCGGTGAATTCCGACGATTTGGTATACGATCTCGGGCCACGGACGAGTGTCATGCGCCGCTAGATTTCTACGAAGGGCGGTCTTTATCATGCGATTGGCATTTTCGAACAACCTATTCGACTGGGAAACGTGGGGTGCCGTGTGTCGAAGTGTAATGCCTCGGCGCGCGAGCAATTCCTCTACCTCGCCTTTGAATTCGGACCCGTTGTCGGTTAGAATCTCTTCCGTATCTAGATGGCTATCTCTGTGGCCTTACGGGTCTTGCAGGGGTAGACCTCGATGTATTTGGAAAAATGGTCTATTAACACTAAAAGGATGGAATATTCGGAACGGTTTGGGCCAGGTGGCACGTCGATATCTGTCGTGTCCATACTGACTCGCTAAAAGGGCGCTCCTCTTCCGTCGACACTATCGTGTTTGGTCCCCGTATTGGGCCACGGTCGGCGGCACAGACCAGACAGTTGGCGACCACGTATCTGACATCGTCCCGTATATTAGACCAGAACCATCGATTCTGATCTATAGTTGCTTCAGTGATACGTATCGCGAAGTGAGAGGCCTGCTCTTCGTGAGCAGATCAGGTCCAATCATATCTCTGGAATGGATGGGAAACCGTCAACCACAAACCCGATCCGTCAGTCTTACGCTTTTCTAGGTGACCGTTGATCCATCGGTAATCCCGGGATCTCTCGGTAGCCCGACGTCTGTCGTGCTTAGTGAGATGATCCAATGGTAAACCAGCCAATTTAGCTAATAGAATTTTATCCGTCCAGACCTCCGCTCGTCAGTATTTCTCGTCATATTCAGGGTCGTCCGTTCGAGCAGCCTCGAATCGAACCTCGGTCGGGAGTTTGTCCGTTCTACACAGAGGGCACTTCCATACCTTACTACTCGTTCGGTATCGAACGCATCCACCGTGCGCACGATTGACACACGTGGCACAGTCCACCCAATCAATGAATCCGGTCTCAAAAGGATGACAGTCCACCCGATAAACCCGTGTAATACACGTGCAAAAATAGCAGAATTTATCAGGAAGGGTGGTAAAGAAGGCCGAGGGGGTGAGAGGGGCGGAATCGGCAGGGGAAGAAGGGGTCGCAGAGACAGGTGGGGTAGCCATGACGAGAGGGGGAGAGAGAGAGAGAGAGAGAGAGAGAGAGAGAGAGAGAGAGAGAGAGAGAGAGAGAGAGAGAGAGAGAGAGAGAGCAGGGTTGCAAAGAGGGCAGAGCAAAGGCCCCGTGTCGCTCAGTTCTTCGACACAATTTCCACTTGCCCGTACCGTGGTCCGTTCTCATCCTTCGGCTCGTTCCACGAAATCACCTCCTCGCTCTTGGGGACCTTTTCGGGTCGGTGCAGTCGTGTCAACCCGTCAGCATTCCCGTGCCTCTCGTGCTTCCGATGATGAATGTCAAAGTCCATGCTCTGTAGCACCGTTGCCCATCTCCCGATCATGCCCCAGTAATCCTTAGATTTCTTCAGGGCTAATAATGGCTCATGATCGGTCACCAGCATGAACTTCGGCCCATACAGATAGGCTCGGAAGTGACTGATTCCCCACAGAGCTGCATAGCACTCTCCTGTCGGGGCGGCGTAATTGCGCTTGCAGGCAGGCACCGACTTAGACGCGTATTCCACCACGTAGTCGAGCCCGCCCGGTCCCACCTGGGCCAAGATCGCTGAGATTGCCTCCGGTTGCCAGTCCGTGATGAGGACAAAAGGTTTTTCGGGATCCGTCCTTATAAGGACCGGAGCCGAAATAAGAGCTGCCTTGAGTTTCGAAAACGCTTGATCACATTTTGGCGTCCAAATCAACGGTTGATCCTTTTTAAGCAGATTCGTGAGGGGACCTTCAATCGCCGCGAAGCCCTTGATAAACCTTCGGTAGTACGAGGCCAGGTCCAGAAAGGCGCGAACTTGCGTGAGTGGGCACAGGCGCGTCTCTCACAGCTGCCACCTTTTGAGGTTCCGGTCTGAGTCCTTGGTCCGTCACCACGTGTCCTAGGAAGGAAATGGTGGTGAGAAAGAACTGGCATTTCTCAAGTGCCACCTTAAAACCGGCATCCCTCAATGCATGCAACGTCCATTCGATGTGTTGCACATGCCCCTCGTAAGAACTCGAGTACACCAGAATATCATTCATGTACACAATCACGCAATAGTTGATGATACTCTGCGACAGACGTGTCTTCCGCACAAAGTTCTAAAAAGCCATGTTCATGGCTCGCTGAAAGGTTGCTGGAGCATTGCAGATGTCCATTGGACATCGAATCCATTGCCAAGTACCTTCGAACAACACAAACGTCATTTTCAAACAGTCCTCCTCTTGAACAACTTCAAGGAGATGATGAAACTCATGACGAACATTGAACTTACTGAAAAATTGAGCACTCCCAATCACATCCAACAACTCATCAATCCGGGGAAGGGGGTACACATCTTTGATCGTGATATCGTTCAGCTTCCGATAATCGATACATATGCGAATCCCTCCGGCCTTTTTGGGCACGATTACCACCGGAAACAACCAAGGTCCTATAGCGGGTTCGATCCATCCATTAGCTTCGAATTCCTTAATTCACGGAAACGCGGCCAGCCGTTGGGCTGGCGAGTATCGATAAGGAACGCAGCTAATGGGTGGATGATCCCTCGTAAGGATGGCATGCTCAATCACGTTAGACAGTCCGATACCGTTATCGTGCACACTTAATACTTCTAAGTACCCATTCAAGACATTAATCAGTGATTTTTGAAATTCCAGGGGAACGTGATTCGGCAGAGCGACTGTCGGTCGATCGGGTATCTCAAGGGGCATGTCGATCCAATCATCAGGTTGATTGCGTCGATCATAAACGCTAGAGAAAATAGAGCTGCACGTGCGAACAGAAAATACAGTCGCAATCATCTGGGATTCAGCAGGGCTAATCATCTCGCTCTCTTTAATTTCAGCGTCAGTTTCCGAGTCGGCCGTAGTTTCTTCCACTGTTAGTCCTGTTAAATCCACCATTTCTTGCATTAGATCGGGCACATCGTGACGGGAGCTTCGGCTTCTTGTTTTATCAGAGCGATGGTCTCTCCTGTTGTAAGCAGCGACCTCGGAGGGGAACCAGAAACTTCCAGGTATTGTTTCACCTGTTGATAGCGCGCTCGGAGGGAAAGTGTTCCCTCGTACAAAGTGTGAGGGGGTTCCAAATCGTCTGCCACGTCAGATATTTGCAAGATGGGTTCCCCGGGAAATGTCGAGGTACTGACCTGGGTTTCCATAGGCGCGAGCGTGTTATCTTCTCAAGTGAAAAGTTTGTGTGGTTCTGGGAATCATCCGAAATTCCTCTTGAGTTTCGTGCTCGAAAAGTTCGACTAAGTGTTTCCACTCACTCTCACTAGGCATCTCTTCTCTCTCTCTCTCTCTCTCTCTCTCTCTCTCTCTCTCTCTCTCTCTCTCTCTCTCTCTCTCTCTCTCTCT
>BFEA01000971.1:314974-335450 GCA_003427395.1 Chara braunii
TCTCTCTCTCTCTCTCTCTCTCTCTCTCTCTCTCTCTCTCTCTCTCTCTCTCTCTCTCTCTCTCTCTCTCTCTCTCTCTCTCTCTCTCAATGACACACTGACTATTGTGAAAAGACTCGGGTCTCTATCCATAGTTAATAGCATTTCATATTTCGTTTTTGTATTTAATGTTGAACTTCCTTATTTTTTTTTTTTCTTTCCCTCTCCGACTTCTCACTTCTACGGACGTGGTCGTTCGTGGACCCGACACATGTCAATGTCATGCATTTTTCGTACTTTTTTCGTTATACCTTTCTTTTTTCATATGACATATTTTCGTTGCGTCTCTCTCCCTCTCTCTCTCTCTATCTATCTATCTATCTATCTATCAATCTATCTATCTTTTTATATATTTATTTATCTACCTATCTATCTATCTATATATGTATATATATATGTATATATATATTTGTGACGATATATATATGTATATATGTACATATATATATATACATATGTAGATAGATAGATAGGTAGATAAATAAATAAATAAAAAGATAGATAGATAGATAGATAGATAGATAGATAGATAGATAGACAGATTGATAAATAGATATACGAAGATCCTCCACGTGTGGTGGGGTGGTGGTGGTTGGGGCTTGTATGCAGTTGCGTTGCGTCGCGACCTCAATTCACAAGGCCACTTATTTTGTGTTGTACACGATAGGGGGAGAGAGAGAGAGGGAGAGAGAGAGAGAGGGCGAGAGAGAGAGAGAGCGAGAGAGAGAGAGAGCGAGAGAGAGAGAGAGAGAGAGCACAAAAGAGAAAGAGAGAGAGAGAGCACAAAAGAGAAAGAGAGAGAGAGAGAGAGAGAGAGAGAGAGAGAGAGAGAGAGAGAGAGAGCATGAAAGACGACCGTTGAGACGCAGATGAAGAAAAAAAGAAGAAGAAAAATCGGATCGTGGCCTTGATAAAGTTGTCATGTCAGCGAAAGATGAGTCCAACACCACGTATGGGGCCAAGACGGCGACCACCACAGTGCCATCTAGCGCAGCAACGATGTTGGAGACAACGCATGATCATACCGACGTAAACGCGGTGTCGAAGGGAAAGGGGGGTGGTGTAGGCGCGGTGTTGCAGCAAGGATGGCACGGTGATGGCGGTGGTGGTGGGTAGGAGACAATTACCCATGTCCCTGGCGGTGGCGTGCGGAGGGTCCGGTCAAGTGTTGGTAACGACGAAGATTAGTGAGGCCATAAGGGCTTGGGAGATCATTAGGGTCGGAGAGGCCATTTGGGTTGGGGAGGTGATGGATGGGGTGCCGACCCCACTACTTAAGGCACGGGTCAGGTACGGCGTGGCCCGACTGGACTGTCATCTATGCAAACAATGACAATCTGCCCACCTCTGATGACGAAGGGAGTGAATGTGGCACGGGAGGGGGGTGATGGCGATGATGAGTACGTCGTACTAATCATCGTTGTTTAGGTTTTTTTCCTCTCTTTGTTCTCAACTATCTTTTCCTCTTTTTTTTTTCCTTTTTGGTTTTCTTCTTCAAGTTCTTCTACAAAATATATCTTTTAACTTTTTTTTTTTTTTTTTTTTTTTTGCTGGTCACTTGATCTAGTGAAACCCTGCCAAATAAGTAAGAGAACCCAAAGCCAACAGAGTTAGAGAGCCATGTAATGGGTAACTATTTCGCACGGTTACTGATGTAATTTATATAAAGAAACATTCGAACGCGACAACTTTGGGGCTATGGTCGTGACATTGATTTTTTTTTATATTATTGTTGACACTCTTTGTACATTGAATGTAACTGGGTTTATTGACCTATGACGGTTCATCCTCCCCTTTTCCTTTTCTCTTTTTTTTTTTTTTTCTCTTTCATCCGTCTGTGGATGACATGTCCGAGTCCACGACCGTTTTGTTTGTTGCTACGTCGATTTTTTTGTCACCTACATCTTGACGCCAGATTTATTAAAAGATTGGTTGTTTTATTGATTGATTTTTTTTTTTTTTTTTTTAATCAACCAATCAGTTTTTTTTTTTTTTTTTTTTTTTTTTTTTTTTTTTTTTTTTTTAATCAATTGATCCTCTCGATAGTCTGGGCCTTTCTACTATAATCAATCAACAAATTCATTTATTTATTTATTGATTTATAATTGGTTGCATCCAATCAATCAAAATACAGGATTTGTGAAAACCTAACAAAAAAAATTGTTAGGTTTGCACGAAATGTATTCAAAATCATGATAGTATGTTTTTCATGCCTCCTCCAGGAGCAAAATTTTACGTGAAGTCAAACAACCGCAAAAAAAAAAAAATAGAAAATTACTTTTTGAGAACCATTGAAAGTGGCGAGGAGAAAAGCAGGTTTTCCGCATAAAATCACTACATTGTGAAGCAGCGTATATTCAAGAACTGAAATATTTCTTTTTTTTTTGTCTCAAAAAATCATGTTTATGGTCCTATAAGATGTATAGCACGATGAACGTATTCGGGGGTTTTTCGTACGCTCAAACATATTCTTAAACATATTATCCTGTACCTGCGTGAACATATTATTTTTTACTCTTTATTTTTTTTTTTCATTTTTTTTTTTTTTAACTCATGTTTGGCTAAGAATTTGAAGGTGTCTCCCTGACAAAAGTTGTTTGTATTCTTATTTTAAATAACAAATATTTTTTGCTAAGGGTTTTATTGTTAATGTGAAAATTGATTTATAGTCCTATAAATTAGTTTTCGCAAATCTTGGTTTTTACCTAACTTATGAAAATTACTTAAAGTTCTATAAATAAGTATTCATCAAAATCCGTTTCTTTTTTACATCTTTCAAGTTTGTCTTGTAGTCCTTAAAAATTGTCATATTTAAGTTTTGCTTTTTGCAAATCTACTAAGAATGACTTATAGCCATGTTAAAAAATTTTGCAAGAGAAAGTTTTCTTGCACATTTCGAGGAACAGTTAACTTTTCACCTCGTTTTTTGCCTCCTTTATCGAAAAACAGTTAAAAACGCTCTTTTTTTTTGTAAAAAATAACTGTTTGACTTTTACTTTTTCATTCTATAAAAAATGTGAGGTTTTGTCGTTTTTCTAGGTTTTCACCAATCCATTGTTTCAATCGATCAATAAATTAATAAATTAAGGGATAACTTTAGTTTGCAATTGCATTTTGGGCACCCTACCTGGACAAAAGGATGGGTTGTATACATTGTTCGAACTGCGATTCGAAACTGTATCTTGACCCATAGTACAATTATAACTTGTTTTTATGACTTCCGAATAGTTTTCCCATAAATTAATCAATCAATTAGTGAAAAAAATAAATTTCGCAAAACTAAAGCACATTCAACTGAAGGAAGGACTGTGTGTGTGTGTGTGTGTGTCCATTTGCGTGTGTGTGTACGTGTGTGTGTGTATGTGCGTGTGTGTGTGTGTGTGTGTGTGTGTGTGTGTGTGTGTGTGTGTGTGTGTGTTTGTATGAGACTGTGAGTGTGTGCAACCCCTCCCCCACCAACCAATCAATTTTACAAATATACAACAAAACAAATATTGATTGATTGATTGACTGATTCACTGATTGATTTTGGGGGTTCACTTTCAATTCAATAAATCACCAACCAATCAAGTAATTAACTAGGTTACCAATGGTCCGGAGACCGGACGTCTCCACCGGACGTCTCCCCCGGACGTCTCCCCCCCCCGTCGTCCGGATTTTCGGACGATGTCTTTTTGGCAAAAAAAATATATATAAAAAAATAAAAAATTAGGACAGTGTTGCGCATGGCCTAAAGATCCTCCACAAAAAATTTCAGATTTTTCTGAGCATTTGCTGATAGGGTGGCATTTGGGGGGGGAGGGGGGGTAAAAGGGGTTTTGGTGGGGATAGGAGGGGTATAGATGGGGAATGAATCTTTAAAGATTTTTATTATTTATTCTGCTGGCCCAAATGATCCAAAAATTTGGTGGCATATACCTAATGCAAGGTGGAAGCTACATGATTTTTTATTTATTTATTTTTTTTTAATTTTTTTTTTTTTTTCCGCTAGGTCGGACATACCCTATCCGGTCCGACGTCCGACCAAACGTCCGGTCGAACATCGGGGACAGTCAGGGAGGTCCCGGACGTCCGACCTGGTAAGGTAATTAATAACAAACATATAAAAAAAACTTAAAAAAATAACAACGCATTCAACGTGAGCATGTGTATGTGTGTGTGTGTAGGTTGTCAAATTCGCTATACATTTTTAAAAAGCATGATTGTACTATAATGTTTAGTCTGACTTTCAAGGTGTGTGTTTGCGTGTATGTCATATTCGCTATACACTTACAAAAATCATGATTGTGTTATATTATTTTGTCGGACTTTCACTATGTGTGTGTGTGTGTGTGTGTGTGTGTGTGTGTGTGTGTGTGTTTTGTGTGTGTGTATGTGTGTGTGTGTGAGAGAGAGAGAGAGATTGTATGTTTGTATGTGTGTGTGCAACCACTCCCCCGCCAATCAATCAATCTTTACAAATACACAACAAAAATAAATATTGGTTTATTGACTAATTGATTGACTGATTGATTGATCAATTGATTGATTGATTGATTGATTAACTGATCTTTTCACCCAATAAATCACTCAATCAATCAAGTAATAAAAAATAAATAAAAATAAAAAACTTACAAAAACATCAGCGCATTCAACGAGAGTACATGTGGGGGGGGGGAGAGGAGGGGGGAGGGTTATGTGTTTGTGTGTACGACTAAAGAGTGAGACATTCTATACGTGAGACTTTTTTCTTAACGTTGTGGGCTTAATTGCAGTTAGTTTCGTGTAGGTCTGACCGTAATCACGGTCCGATGCATTTCGAAAAGTGCGGGGAAGGGCGAACCCACCCCCACCAATCAATCAATCAATCAACATTCAAATGAAAAAAAAATATTGATTGATTGAATGATTGATTGGCTATTTGATTGACTAATTGATTGGGGGCGCCTTCCTACTCGTTAAATCAGTCAGTCAATCAACCAATCAATCAATCAATCAATCAATCAATCAAACAAACAAACAAATAAACATACAAACAACCCCCCACTAATCAATCAATCAATCAACCTTCAAACAAAAAACAAATATTGATTGATTGAGTGATTGATTGACTAATTGATTGGAGCGTTTTCCCATCCACTACCTCAATCAATCAATCAATCCACATCCAAAATAAAAGCTCGAGGTCTCCCCACCAATCAATCAATTAATCAATCCACATTCAAAAAAAGAAAATAAAGATTGATTGATTGATTGATTGGTTCGTTGGTTGGTTGATTGATTGATGACACCTTCCCATCCACCACCCCCATCAATCAATCAATCAATCAATCAATCAATCAATCAATCAATCAATCAATTAATCAATCAATCAACCAATCAACCAATCAATCAATCAATTAATCAATCAAGCAACCAATCAATCAATCAATCCATATTCTAAAAAATAAAAATAAATACCGATGTATTTATTTCAACATAAAAATTCCCACGAGAAATGAAAGTTGAAAAAACATTCTATAAAAAATAATCTTCATATTTATAAATTATCATTTCAATGTTTGTCCAATTCTTAAATTTTCAATTTTGTTTGATAATTTTTCATCTAAATAGAAGTTTTTTCCTTCCAACTACATCAATTTGTTATAGATAGAATGAATGTCTGGACAAGTTTATGAAATATTTTAATTAAACTTTCATTCTACTACAACAAGTATCTTCTAATTTAGATTGGATTAACCTATTTATGACTGAAAATCCTTACTTAGAAAGACATTCCAATTAAAATATTTCATGAACTCATCTAGACTTTCATTCCATCTTTAGCGTGTAGTTCAAATAAGAAGGGATACCCCATTCTTGGAATGAAAGTTTTCAAAAAAGATAAAAATTTTAAAATTGGAATGACATTTTTTAAGATGGAATGAAAATTAAAAATTTAGAATGTAATTTTACTATAGAATGATTATTTAATTTTGGAATTTTTTTGCCGTTGTGATTGGTTCATTGATTGATTAACTTTTTGATTGGTTGGTTGGCTGATTGATTGTTTTCACCTTCCCTTCCACTAACCCCACCAATCAATCAATCAATTAATAATAATAAAACATAATCAAATTCACTTAATCAATCAATCTATCAATCAATCAATCCGTCAACATCCAAAATAAAAGTACGAGCCCGCCTCACCAATCAATCAATCAATCCACATAAATTGATTGATTGATTGATTGATTGATTGATTGATTGATTAACTGATTGATGATGCTTTCTCATCCACTACCGAAACCAATCAATCAATCAATCAATCTATCAATCAATCTATCAATCAATTTTTCAATCAAAAAAATAAACAAGAAAAAAACAACGTATTATTTGTATGGGTGTATGTGTATGTGCAACCAATCAATCAATCATATTGGTCGATTGATTTATAGGTTCATGTACGTATGAGTGCTCCCGAGAGGGATATATATTGATAGGATATTCTTTGTAAAATTTTTATATTTTTCTTTTTATGTTGCTAGGACCTTCTTTTGGTCGTTTCATGGCCGGTTTGGGAAGACAAACAAGGTGATCTGGGCGCCGTAAAGGGTAACATAGTTTCAACTATTATTCATGTAAACGGCGTATCAACATTCTTTACCCTCACCAACAATTGAATGACATTTGTGAAAGAAATATCTTTATATTCATTCTATTTTTTGTACTTCATATTCTCCCTCTTTGCCCTGAGTGATATATCCACACTATCGACCGCAACAGTGTTGTGCTCTACACTTCTCTCACGCACCCAACGGATGTGAAATTGTGGTTGACGACCACCAACAATTCAAGATCATCCCGCCGTTCGTAGTTTTCGTTATTGACCGCTCCTGTGAAGATGCCTGATGTGCTGGTGACAATTAGAAAGACTATTGATGAGAAGGACATCGTGATCCGATAGACACAGAGAGAGCGATGCATAGAGATTGTTAGAGACTTTAAAATTTGGGAAGGGGGGATCGTTGCACACACTCGCGTGTACTACACGTTCGTCCTTCATACTTTCGCTTTTAGAGTTATGGTGGGGTTTGTATACGATACACATGATCGTCTTGACGACGTGGTACTGCTTGCCAAAAAACTTTCCGATGTTGTCCCTGACGTTTGTGACCCACCTAACGTTGATGTTCTGAGGCATACGCTAAGGCGCATTGTTTCTGTTGTAGTCGAAGAGTATGTGGAAAGGTTAGCAAGCAATGCATGATACTCTTCAAAGTTGGAACCTCCGCTGCATATACAACCTTTGCCCTGAAGATGGTGCGCAACAGGACAATTGCAGTGCAAACAAGCTGTCTACCCGCTGATCCCATGCGTAGTTGCATTGCTTTCATATAAAATGTCATTATCGCAGTTTATTTGTTGCTTTTATATAAAACATATTTTATTGTATTGTATCTCGCGGTATTAGTTCTCACATTTTTTATCACCATTACTGCACAACAAAGATAAGTGCATTAGTTTAGATGTAGATGATGTGAGACATGTGCAAGGTTCTAAATTCTTGTGCCATAAAACTATTTCTTGTTGTGATGTGTAGAAGTTTGTGACCATAAAGTCGACTAAAAAAATGATAACGGATTGTCATGTTCGGAAAAGCATTGCACCCGTTGACAAAGTATGAAAAAACTTGACGAATCTATGATTGCATTAGCCAGCAGTCTGCGTGACTCTGATGCGATACTTACTTTACTTCGTAACAAATCATCACTACCAGATATGAAGTTACGAAAAAAAAAATTGTTTGCTTCCGTTTTCCGGATTCTAACCGTGCGTGAAATATAGTTGTCTAAACTTTAAAGCATACTCATTTATGATCACGAATATGGTGCAGACTTAGGGGCTAATGTCATTATCAAAGCGAAAGATCCACAACAAGCAAACGCAATGAATAACGCAAACCATCAAATTGTCACTGTCACAAAACAAGACAAAATTCTGAAACAAAAATGCATTTGAACATCTAAAAAAAAGTGGCAGAGCGCAAGGGGCATGAGTGTTACGAGTGTAGTAAACGTTTTCTTGATGCGTTAAAGGTGAATGAGAAAAACCGACGTGAGATTGTGCAAGAATGTTAACGACATAAAGACAATCAACATGAATCGTCAACACCACTTGATTTAAGAAAGATGGGATTCTCTGCTTCTGACAACTCGAAGGAATAATAATATATGGATCAGGTGGCAGGTCAATATCTGTCATATCCATACTTACTCGCTGAAAAGGGCGCTGTACTTCTGTCGGAATTATAGTATTTGATTCGCGGATTGGTGCCAGACTAGGCAGTTACCGACTACATATCGGACATCATTATGAATATTCTATCAGAGTCACCGATTTAGATTGATGATTACTTTTGTGACACGTATCTCAAAGTAAGCGACATGCTCCTCGTGAGCGGATCGGGTCCAATTATACCATTGAAAAGGGTGTGGAACCGTCAACCATAATCCTGATCCGTCTGATTTACGCTTCTCTAGATGACTGTTGATCCATCGATAGTCCCGAGATCTTTCGGTTGTCCGACGTCTGTCATACTTTGTATGGCTATACAGTGATTTGCCAACCAATTTAGTCAGCATGACCTTATCAGCATGACCTTATCCGTCCAGACTTCCCCTCGTTGGACCTTCTCATCCTATTTGGGTCCATCGGTTCTGGGAGCTTCAAATCGAGCTTCCATAGGAAGCTTATTTGCACGACATAGAGGACACATACATTCTTTACTAACAATTTGATATCGAATACAGGCGCCATGCATGCGATTGATACACGTGGCGCAATCTACCCAATCAACAAACCAGACTTATGTGGGCAGAAATCTACCTCGTCAACCCGTGAAATGCACCTATAGAAATAAAAAAATTTATCTGAAAGATTCGAGAAAATGGAAGGGTAAGAAATTGGGGAGCGGGTGGAATGCTAAAAGAGAGAAAGAAAGACAACCATCACTTCTAAGTGAAGATTCAAACCTTCTAAAGGATCTCCACTTCACGATACTTTGGCTCACCCTCTTGTTCAAGATCGTTCCACGGGGTCCCTTATTCACTTGCAAGTACTTTATCAGACCGGTACAGATGTGTCAGTTCGTCGGCGTTTCTATGTCGTTCATGTCGTCGGTGGTGGATGACAAATTTCATGCTCTGCAACGTGGTAGCCCATCGTCCCATCATACCCGAGTAATCCTTTGACTTCTTTAGGGTCAGGACTGACTCGCGATCGGTAACCAACGTGAACATTCGTCGTATAAGTATGTTTGGAAATGAATGATTCTCCACAATGTCGCAAGCATTGCCCCGCTGACGCAGATAGTCTCGCTTGCAGGCAGATACGGTCGTGGAAGCAATTCCGCCACATGTTCCAGTCCATCTGATCCCATCAGGGCCAGGATCGTTAAGATCGTCTCATACTTTCAATTAGTGATGATAATAAAATGTTTTTCAGGGTCCGACCTTATAAGGATATAGGTTGAAATCAGAGCCGTATTGAATTCTCGAAAGGCGTGATAATACTGGGGAGTCCAGATCAACGACTGATTTTTTTCAACAGATTTATGAGGGGTCCCGCAATTGCCGCAAAACCCTTTATAAACCTTCGGTAATATGAGGCCAGTCGCAAGAACGGATGAACTTAAGTGAGCGACGTGGACACCGGCCTGTCCCTCACCAGTTCCACCTTTTGAGGTTCCATCTGCAAACCCTTCTAAGTAACCACTTGACCAGAAATGAAATATTCGTGAGAAAAAAACTGACCTTTCTCGAGAGCAACCTTGAAACCTATATCTTTCGGCCCATGCAACGTCCACTCATTGTGTTGCAGGTGTCCCTCGTAGATGTTTGAGTACACCAGAATATCGTATATGTATACAAACATATAGTTACTGTAATTAATAACTCTTTGCGCCAATTGCGTTTTTCGTACGAAGTTATGGAATACCATATTCACCTCGCGCTGAAACGTAGCTGGGGCATCAAATCCATTACCACGCCCCTTCGAAAAAGACGAAGACCGTTTTCGGGCGGTCTTCCTTTTTGACGAGAAGGTGATGGAAACTGTGGTGGATATCAAACTTGCTGTAACATTTAATAACTCATTAATTCGAGGAAGAGGGTAAACATCTTTTATTACGATATGATTCAGATTTCGATAATCAATACATATCCGAATTTCTTCCGTTTTCTTTGGTACAATCGCCACTGGAAATAACCAAGGCTCAATCGCAGGTTCAATGCACCCATTAGCTTCAAACTCCTTGACTCTTTAGAATGTGGCAAGTCGCTGAGTCGGCGAGTATCGATATAGCGTGAAGCTAATCACCGAATGGTTCCCCATAATGATTTTCTGCTCGATTATATTAGTCATACCGACGTCGTGGTCATGCAAGCTCAATACAACAGCGTGTCCAGACGATACATCTTTCAAGAGTTTTCGTATTTCTTCAGGAACATGAGACGAGACTATGGCTACATAATTAGTACAAAAAATATTGAGTCGAATCTCGGACCAATCTGGTTTTTGCGGAAACATTCCTTCTATGCTGGAAAATATTGAACTGTTGGTCCTGATTGAGAACACAGTGACAAACATTTGTGACTCTGTGAGACTGATTATTTCAGTTTTTTTCCTTAAGTATCAATCTTTGGGTCACTGGTACTCGTTATTTCTTTCTTGAGATCCGAGACATCATTAAGTGGTGCTTCCGCATCTTCTTGGATCAAACCTACCATTGCGTTTTTTATGAGCAACGGTCGAGGCAAAGAGGCGGAAATATCAGGATATTGCATCTCCTTCGGAGAGAAAGTGTACGAGGGTTCCAAAATGTCAGCCATATCTACTATTTGCAATTCTGCGAGAGAGGAGGCAACATGGATCTGGGTCTCCGTAAGAGTGGGAGAGGACATGGAGGGGAGAGAGTGGAGTTAACCTTAGTATTCTTAGTGTTAAAATAAGAGTCGTAGATGGCGGCACCATCCTGAACTCTTCCTTTGCTTCCTGTACAAAAAGTCGAACTAACTCGTTCCGCTCTTCATCATTTGGTATATGATCCAAGAGCTTTACGTAATCTCTCTTGTCATATTCACATTCCTCAGAAGGGAGAGATTCGTCGACGCTTCCCTACGACGAGTTATCATCGTCCCACAACCCGATCATTCCTACCCGTACTGCTTTATCTACTATTCCAATGATTTTTTTTAGGGGACGCATGGAAATGCGCAAGCGAACAATTTGTGGTTTTCCTCCAGTGTGAATAAGAATGAGTTGTTTAGAATCAAAATGCAACTTGTGCGCCGACAACCATAGCCTAGGGCAATCCTAATAGTATGGAGTACAATTGCATATCAATTACCAACGCATTTACCAGGACATGCACCCGCCCAACCTTGACTATCACATTATCGCTTACCCCTACGATGCTCATGGTTTCTTCATCAGCTGAGACGTAATCGTCCTTCTGGGATTGGGGGAGAATAAAGTTTAATCGTTCGTTTTTTCGAACCGTGTCAAGTGATAATACCACACCGGATGATCCGACATCGATTTAGGCATTCAACGATTTTCCCTGTTCCTCCTAATCACATTCCGCATTTTTCCAGAGTACTGGTCGAATGTGGATAAAGTGATATTTTTCCTCACACGCAATCGTTGCCACGGGAGTGGTATCGGATACTCCCTGTTTATTCGAATGATCAATGATAACTATGGGGTTGGACAGGGAAGGTGTTGATCCCGCTATCTCTTCCTTCTTCTTCAACATTCGTTCGACACACTGATAAGTGGATCGTT
The DNA here is from genome assembly GCA_003427395.1 of Chara braunii. Classification (NCBI taxonomy): domain Eukaryota; kingdom Viridiplantae; phylum Streptophyta; class Charophyceae; order Charales; family Characeae; genus Chara; species Chara braunii. The sequence goes on from BFEA01000971.1 coordinate 326,819, forward strand.
TCTGGTTCTTTTGACACTACTGGAGGAGTTTATCATTTGCTGTCTCTTAAATGGTTAAGAGATGACCAACGAAGACAAATGCTCATATATCTAATATTTTCAATGTTTGCAGAACATCGATCTCCCCTGTTCTGAACGGACGCCCAAGCTCCGATTCTCGATCCACCCATTCGAGCTCATCTTTACCAGGCCGAATAGCTCCGATCAAGCCTGCCAATTGGAGGTACTCGGTTGGATGGATGACATCTGCAACCTCGAAGGAAACCCCCGAAGTCGACGTGGCTGTTTATGAAGACATAGGAGGGAGTGAAGAATGAAAACTATCCCTGGATCTCCTGTTCCTTCGACTAGCGTAGCTACCCGTCCCTGATTGATGACCACAGGCGCCACCGCAGGAGGAGGTTGAGGGAAATATCGAGTGAAGTGTCAAAACTGTCTGCAGTTATAACACTACACTCTACCTGGAAGATCGACAACTTGGTGAGGCGCAGGGGGAGCAGGGAGAGCATCTTGTGTTTGCATTTGAGGGGCTGAAGTAAGGGGTACAAAGGAGAAGGATTGGTGCGTGTCGTTTTTTAGTCCAAACTCATCAATTCTCGCAGGACTTGCTCTAATCGATCCATCTGTGAAATATGAGCCCAAATTAAATGATTATGAACCCGAATTAAATGATTCATCTATTCTGATTGTCGGGAGGTGGCCGTATAAATCATACGAGCTAGATGCAGGTTGGTGACGGGTACTTGCGTCGATCACTGAGGTAAGACCGTAGTAACGGGTCTTGGAAGGAGGAGAAGAGACAGGAGGAAAGATGGGTCTTGGAAGGAGGAGGAGAGGAGGGAGGAGAGACGACTGAAGGCGGAGCATGGGGGATAGTATGACTCGGTGGTGGCCCGACTACGATTTTGGGATCGTGGCGGTGATAAAACTGCCCATTGGCAATCGATCTTAGCTAAGATCGCCATTTGGTAGCCACATTTTCTATCGTATCTGTGATATCTTCTTCACCCTGACCTATGTATTTGCGCGTATCTTGTAAATCTAACTCGAGTGCCTTGGCAATAATCGTCTATACTGGTAGTTGAGTCGTTTTGGGTGAAACTTTCTTTTAAATTTTTCCTTTAAGATAGAATTGCAAAGGTGATCTATGAATCAGTCTTGAACAACATTTTCTTCTCGTCTTGACTTATCTAGAGATGTTTGAAATCTATCCGCAAAGTCTTGCAACAGTTCCCTTGGTTCTTGGGGGTGCGTTTTCAATATAAACCAGACAATGTCCTCGCTTATCTCATCAAATCTTGCTAAAAAATATTTTTTGAGCGTAGCCTAATTTTCCCATCTATGGTGTTTATAAACCAATTGTGAGCGGTGTTTCTTACAAGTAAAGTGATGACTCAAGGAAGATCAGCCTCTGCATAGCCTTGAACTTCCACGGCTTCGAGCGATACCTTGGGATAAGTATGATTAGGATAAAATGCAAAGGTGGACGAAATGCTTTAGTACCATTACTCGGGGCACATTAGCGTTGACTTTGGTTGCTTCTTGCCTTGCCTCCACTGACCTATTTCGAGTGACGGGAGGACTTCTTCGATCTGCTCGAGCGGGTAACCGTCCTCTCAATCACTCATCTCACTATCACCAGAACCGACACGTGTCGGCTCCGATATCAACCTTACGCCCTGTGATGGCTTCTGATCGGAGTGAACATATGAGGAACATACCCTGAAAGAACACCAAAATGAGGTGTGCTAAGGATTTTTTTCGGAAAATTGAGCGTGTCGACACATACGGAACTGGTATCCCCCGTGTGGTTACAACTTTAGTGAGAAATGACCATTGCCGTGTGAGAATAAAATAGTGTATGCATCTTTCAAACGTTTGTTTACTCCAAAAGTATCTTTGCACTTCCATATGCATTATTCGACATCTTTTCGAACGGAAAGGTGGGGGTATACATGTGGGATCTCGTTTTCGAATTAAGTCCCGACATTATTCGCTATAGAGTTTGAAATCCAATATGGTTGGCTTCTGCCTGATCACCCTTTCCTTGTGTTCGTCCTCACCAAGTGTCTGGTAGTGAAACCCTTTTTTCGATAATGCTTGGTGTGGTAACAATCACTGCACAGACTCACAGAGTGTTCGACGAATCGTCCGCCAATTAGGTGCCATTGTCGTCCACGGGATGACAATCAACTCGTTAAAAGGTAATAGAAATGAGTACGGGGGAAAATGGATATCGAAAATAACAAAACCAGTGTCAACGAATCCTGAGCACCTTATTTCAGGGGGAAAATAATAACGCCAACCGATCTTGGTGACGACTTCTCATACGTTTCACTCATAGACACGTGTTTTTTCCTTGTTATACCGGAACGGACATGCTGGGGGAACGGGAAGTCGACGCCCACTCGGACCGGGGCAATCAGTCCACCTGGCATAAGCAATGCCGATTGCAGATATTTATTCAATCCATTATTTAATAAAAAAACAAACAAATATTACACTATGCATTAATTTACCTTTCATCCATCTCGCAAACCGATCACAGACGCAAATTCATTCAATCCAATCAGTCGAGAAAATGATCATCCTTCATTCGTTTAAGGAGTTACGCATGCATCGAAGTGGCCACATCAGATTCTTCATTCGTTCTCATTGTTGGGGTCACAACTCAATCGATGTATATGTGTGAGAGATCCCTCATGCATTAATCATCGGATACTGAAAGGGACATAACAAAATGTTCTGATCTTGCTGGTCTCTTTAGATTTAACGATACTCGTCCCTACGGGATCCTATTGAATCTAATGAGCCGAGCAGGACATAACCTCAAGAGTTTGCAGGGGCGAGAAAAGTATCAAAATATTTAGACGTTCATGAAGAAAATATCAGAAGAGAAAGAGAGAGGGGGGGTGGGGGCTAAGGTCGAAGGAGACAGACGGAGCCGTAACTTGACCCAAGAAGGGGACTAAGGACAAAGAAGGAGTTATGAGCACACAAACAGATCTGAGAACAAAAAACGGCAATCTGCTGTGAACTTAACATTCAACATAAGAAGAAGAGGAATCGAAGATCAAGGCACACAAGCCTTCTGCTCTCTGACTCTGGGCCTAGGCCATACCACGACTCGTACACACACACCTTCCTCGCCCTGGTAGTGGTGATCCAAACCATCACATACCAACCTCCACACCACAGCGATCGTCACCCCGCCAACTCATCTTCTACACCTGCTTGCCCAGATCCAGGCAGTCCGTCACGCCCTCCCGGTGCGCTGCCTTGCAAAACTACAGTCGGCTCGTCAGGGCATGACTTCCCGGAAGCTGGCAGATGGGTTGAGAGAGAGCTTTTCGGATGCACTTACGAATTTCATAATAGCGAAGACGAAGATAAACAATGGGAGGGAATGGGCGGAGGTAGGAAGAGGTGAAGAGAGAGTTTGAGTCAATTGTACGGGGAAAGCCACATTGATCCCCACGAGTTCCTTTGTAGCCAATCAAATTACAGCGTGAGGGGAGTATCCTCCTTACATGATGTCGCCTGATGGCTCGCGTATCCTGGTGGGGATCGATATGGAGTTCCGGTACGGGGATGAGGGTGAAAAAGGAAAGAAACTCAATACGAAAAGTAGTGTAGAGCGGGACCAACTTGAAAATTCAAACGGAAAGGAGTGGGAGAGAAGCGTGTGGTGAGAGGAGATGAGAAACCGTTACAAATGGAGGAAAGAAGGCACGAAAAAGGGGGAGGTGAAGATGGCATGAGGAAAGCAGGAAGTGGGGGAAGCTTGCATACATGGCGTTAACACAGAAACAAAAAGACACCAAAATAGTTATGTTCCGTCCGTTCTAGTTCTAACACTAATTTAAGATTGAGAAATTCAAAAAACGATATTTGCACACAACATCAGACGCAAGAAAATCCTATGCCTATTTAGATCCTACTAAAAATTCACAGAGTTTTTAAGGGTGAATTTGGAAGCATTCATGTAGGGTGAATTTGGAAGCATCAGACGTAAGTCTTACGTAAATTCGTGGATCCCCGAAGAAGAATCCGGAGAAGTCCTTATAAAATAAAGAACAATACATGGTCGGTGCGAATACCCTAACAAGGGTACCCGCCCCAGTTTTTGCAAGTGACTGAAAATTATTTTAATTCAAAACTTGAGTACACCGTGCAAGTCGCGGTTGTGTTTGACTTGCGATGACTGAATGGTTGACTCGAAGTAGAGAGTGTATGAGCGTGCAGTTTTGAGGAGCGAGTGATGGTTTTTATTGATATTATAAAGTTTGCGTTTCCACCAGTCAATTTATGATTTGATTAAAACGAGGAATAGTGATTTGTTCCGTTGATGTGACCGTGATACGTGAGCGCTCATGCGAAAGGACGACATCGATGACAAAGTGACTTTTGGGCGGTAATTGGAGTATGAGAAGGAATAGAACGTCGACCAAAGCCTCCACGTGGTAGGCGTGAGAGCTTGACGGACGTGGGTTAGTCGGTAGGCCGAAGGAGTGATCTTGGAGTGTTTTAGCAGACCCACATACGTAGCAGTACCCGCTCACATCGGTTTCCGCTAGTACTAAACTCAACCTTGGGCCTAACACTGTTGGTTACGGTATCGGACTTCCACACGACAAATTTCAGTGATCGAGGCTAACAATTGGCGACAAGGGAGCGAGGGAGCAACGCGTCAAGGAGACACTTTAAATCTTCATTAACCACTTTTTCCCACTTCGGGGTCTTTGGTGACACAACCGCCGCAAAGCGTTCATCTTTCTCACCCACCCCAGGTGGGGTGGTGTCCGTGCCATTCTTTTCTTAACCAGGCAACGAAGGAAGCCGACGAACAGAAAAAGGGATTCGAACCCTCAACCTTAACCTTGAAGTTCTCAATTTTAAGAGAATTCTCGCTAAGATAACAAATCCAGCAGTGGGTGCTTCTACATGAGCTTCAGGTAACCAAATATAAAGTGGTATTATAGGTACTTTCACTGCAGAAGATGCAAAAAAACAATGCATAAGACAATACTTCGTATTAACAGTATTTTCGAGTTAGAAATAAGTAAATCGATGAGGGACCCTAAAAGAGGCCACTTGATAAGACCACTCAAATTGTCAAATAATGGGTCACAAATTTGTAACATATTTGTTTTTTATTTTTTGTGGTTTCAACAAGTTTTTAGTTGGTTCTTTCGTCTCTTTCGAGGTGAATAAATACAAAACTCGATAACTAAATTAAATACAATCGATTACCTACCCAAAATTAAATGAAGTCCCCAAGACCTATGATGGTAATCGATATGGTTAACCCGAGTAATATAACAAAAGTATATTGGTACACAAAACCACTTTGAAGTGTACTTATTTGCTGTACTAATTCTTGAAATGTGGTGGAAATTTCATAAGGACCAAAAATGGAAATATCACCTTTATCTGAAGTTTTGAAAGAAACTTCATACCAAAAATGTAAAAATGATTTAGCTATGGAATCATTAAAACCCTTATCAAATAACCATCACTTGTTCAAAAAACAATACGACTTCGTGCCTAGTGTACTAGTTTTCAAAACATATATAAATTGATTTGCACAAAAATTAATACGATACGCAAAAAATGCGCCTATAGCACTAAACAAAATGGGTATTAGTTTCAGCATTCTTAGAGTGACAAATTCTGAGGAAAACATAATTTCGTTTTTTGGTAGTATGAAAATAAAATTTAGTAATTTACCAAAAAATGAGTACCTAAACCAATCATCATATCTTTGGCCAAATATCCTACAGGGGTCGAGGGCCTGGCGAGGCCGTACCCCATTGGTTTTCTCTCTGACTCCGACCGAGGGCCCAATCGGCGAGGTCAAAGAGATGCCACAAGTCCCTCCTCTTTCCTGCTTTTATTTTGAATTGTTTTATTTTTGCTTTATTTCTATTTTACTTTACTTTGTCCTGAGGTTGGTCGTGCGAACGATTGTCTAGCTCAGTTGGCACACTGTTGAAATGCAGACTCATGTTCTGATCCAGGTAATGAAACTTGATGAGTAAAACTGAATAGTTCACAATTACCTGGGACCGACCAGCACCGTAGGGCCGCGCCCACAGGCCATTCCTTAAGGACATCCATTAAATTTGGAATGATGCAGAGGATATCAGCATGACTTTTGGTGTGTCATATAGTGCAACGACAAAATCTTTAGATCGGATGACTGGCTAGGCTACACTCGAGAACCTAAGCCTTCAACCCCATCAGTAAGACTACGCATAGCGCAGGGTCCTACGGTAGGAAGTCAAATGCACCTTGCCACAAATGGGCACAAGGTGCACCCTCCAAATTTGAGGCTTTGTTGCCCAAGTCCAGTGCGTTAAGGAGGTTGTGTTAGGGGTGCTATTTAGAGTCGGCTGTTGGTTGAGTGTGTTTTTCGAAGTTGTATGTTGTTAAGCTATTGCACGATGTCAGTTGGAAAAGGAAGAAGAACGATGGAGTTGACGAAGAGAAGAAGATAAGGAGAAAAGGTCGTCGTACGGGTCATCACGTCCATTGCTGCTAGGTGGTCGTCATCTTTGTGCTTCAAGTTGACTTCATTAAGGTGGTCGTCGGTCCTCTGACAGTCCTGTTCGTCGTTTTGAAGGTCGCGATGACCTCTATACCCGTTATCAAGCTATGCTCACCGTAATCGTTATGATAACAGTGCACCTTCAACCTCGTGGTCACCGTGTTTGGTTATTCATTGCATCACGACTTTCATTCGTGGCGGTTATCATCTTCCTTGTAATTGAGGTTACATTTGAGATCTCGTTCTGCGCCTTTGCACTCGTTTTCAGTGTGCTAAGGCGCTTGGCTATGTTCCAGTAAAAAGTCCAATCTGATTTGTTCTGCACGTGATAAGGGGCGATTGCGGTGACTCCCTGACATCGTCGTGCCGAACACCCTAGTTTTGTTTGCTGAGTTGCTCGTCAAAGATCCTAGTGCTACTCTCTGTGGTGGTATTCATTGTCACGATCGCTTTCTTGGGTTCAATGTTGCTCGTCGCCACGATTCTAGAGACGTTCGTTTTCATGCGTGTCAGCTAGGTGGTCGTAATGATTGTCTCCACCCGGGTGTTGATCGTGGTTATCTTTGTACCAACAACTTGAATCGTCTTCAACGGTGCGTCGTGGTGTTCCTCGTGGTCATCATACTCGTGGTTGTTTGCTTGTGCCAATGTATATTCCCGTGATTTAGCGGAAGACTCAGATACGTTCCAGTCAGACACGACTTTCTGCATGGCAGAAGCAACAGAAAAATTCAAAACATAAAAGTTCAATTGAAGGAAATACTAAATAAAAAATTTTCAGACTAATTTTAATTTCAGTTTATCAAGAGGTTTTCAGTTTATGATGATCATTTTTACCTCAAAATAAACTGAAAAGTATTTTTTTTTTTGAAAGTTCGGGAACAATCTTGAAAGTTCAAACATAACATTTCAGTTTAATATAAATTGAAGTAAAATGTATTGCCTGAATCTAAACTGAAATTTTATCTTTTAGTTTAACATAACTCAAAAATCTAACTGAAATGTTATTCATGGAATTTCATTTGAATAAAATTAAACTGAAAAGTTGCCCTTGGTCAGATAACTAAACTGGAAGGTGATTTATTGCCATAAAATTAAACTGAAATGCAATTTATGGACGAACAAATAAACTGAAATGTCATTTGTAGACGGAAACTGAAACTGAAAGTTTATATTTCGGGAAAAAATAAACTGAATGTGTTTGGTTTGCTTGAAAGTAAACTGAAAGTTTATCTTTCAAGAAAACATAAACTAAATATTTTATGTTTGAAAGAAATTACTCTATCATTTTCTATAGATAATTATCACAAAGGTTCTTAACCTATAAAGTTCTCTATTTGGTTGACATGAACACTTGAAATCTACGTTGCCTTGTGTCACTTGGATCCTGATTGCACCCTACTAAGGGGCATTGCAACAGTCGGTGTCCACCTCGTTAACCTCACATAAGCAGTGTTTGTCAGTGACACGCACCAAACAACCCGTGTCACTAAGGCAAACCACCAGCCAATTCCATAGATACCGTGATAGAAATAATAAACTCGTGGGTTGTCTACACCTAGCCTGAATGTCCTACTTGGAGAAACTTTGGGCAATGCCTTAGCACGGTCCAAAACCAAAAGAGAAAAGAAAAACTCAACCCTTTTTGGGCGCTTGTAACCGAAGGCAAACTTGCAGACATCTTTTGGCTAACAGTCCTACATAACTTTATTATTAAATAATAGTAATAATAACTTGAATAAATCATCTTACACCCTTCTGAGTCCTTTTCAACCCCTTCAAACCCCATTTATACTCTATAGATCCTCTCAAGTTCAACATTGCCTTTATGGGTGTGAAAGTTCTGTTTTGTACTATGGTCTTGTGACACTACCCGCTGCGCCTGCCCGGATATTGATTATACCTATAGACTGGCCTAGGAAATGATTGGTTGTGTCCAGGTCACCTGGCACACCTAAATGGAAGCCCTTTCCAAAAGCGCCCCCCTCCCCCCTCCTCCTACTAGCCCGCACGACCCCTCCATGTCCCCCCGATTTTCTCTCTCTCTCTCTCTCTCTCTCTCTCTCTCTCTCTCTCTCACAC
>BFEA01000972.1:2899-13380 GCA_003427395.1 Chara braunii
TCTCTCTCTCTCTCTCTCTCTCTCTCTCTCTCTCTCTCTCTCTCTCTCTCTCTCTCTCTCTCTCTCTCTCTCTCTCTCTCTCTCTCTCATCTCTCCCTCTCTTTCCCTCCCCCTCTCCCTTCGTCTTCCTTCATCCCTTCAAAAACTCTTTAACCCCCAACCCTTCCGTCACCCCTCCCCCTCCTTGGCATGTGACTAACCTCTACCCCCAACCTGTTACATTGCCAGGGAACGAACGGGAAGGGACTTGGTCCTCACTTGGTGGAAAGCGAGGGCAAGGGAAGGGCTGCCGGTCCCTTATGCCACCAAGAAGGAAAAGATACGAGACTATTGAGAACATTTTGGTGAAAGCGAAAAGGAGTGTTACTTTTGCGACAAGGTCAGTTTGACTCAACCATCCTCCCTGATTGCATGACTAGGGCGGTTGCATGGCTTGCGTGGGGAAAAGGGAAGGGAACTCATAAGGGGAGTTGGAAGGCAAAGGGGGCCTAGGATTGCGGGAAGGGGCGATGTGTTAACCCCGGCGGGGATTGTACTTGGTCATTTGTCTTGTGTGGTCTTGCGCATGTGAGTAGCCTGGGACGATTTGGACAGGGCTGGACCCGCGGATGAGGACTAGGGTGGGAGAACCGGCTAAGGGATGGACTTAGACCTAGCCCGACTATGGATGCGGGAAGCAAGTGAGGGTCGGACGTTTGGATGCATGGTCGACTGGGGGGGGGTGCCTCGTGCAATGATTGAATGAGATGATTCTCTTGCGTGTGGACCAAAGCCCGGAAAGACTAAGGGCAAGTCATGTATAGGAGAGCACAATGCTTGTGGCTCGGGCAAAAAAATTGTAGCGGCTAGGGGTCCGGGTGAGGCTACCCTACCCCGAGGATGCCGTAGGGGCTGCCTTGAGCCACTAGACTTAGTGAAAAGGTGCGTGGCCCAATGTATGACGCTTGGCCTGCGCACGGTAAGAAGATAAACTCTCAACGAACTCCCTGGACTGCATGAGTATTGGAAAGAGCAGTTGCCTGGTCAGACTTAACCGAATCGAGAAAACGCCGCGAGTGCCAAAAGAGCTACCATCTTGACGCGAGAGCGGAGCTACATCCCCCAATGTAAAACCCTCTCGCAAATGGCCCATCCCCATCCATCTCAAAGCGCTAGGTGGGGGTGCCCCAAGGACGAATGACCCGCGCCCTGAGCATGAGCGTGGGCGGGTCGAGCCAACTGGGACCCGCAGTGGGGTCGACTTAGGCTCGAAAGTCCTTCAGGGTACGGCCCCTACACCGCGCCCCCTTGGTTGATCCCAGACGAGCTCAATTACCGGCTCCGCTTCTACGGCAGCTATGTCCAAGTTATTCAGGAGGATGATGGCACACCGCATTCCTCCTGGCGAGTTCCAGTTTACGCGCTCTCCCTGGGTTCCAAGAATCTCCCCTTTGAGGGACCTACTGCACCTCTGTCGCATGATGTCGTGGTTAAGTCTTGGACAGGTCCTCACGAAATGCCCGACCATTGTACAATATCTGCATTGTTCGTTGGCCGGGTCTCTTCTGGGAAAACCCCGATTGGCTACGGTTGCCGGTATTACGGCTTATTGGGGCGGGAGGGCGGGCCGGGACACCTGCGCCTGCATCACTAATAGCGCATTTTCCACTCTCTATCTTATTATCGACCCCATGCACCCGCTCGTGCAAGCTTTCTATCCCTTTCTTGACCTTATCTCCCGTTTTCCCAGTCAGATCTATAACCTCTTCCTCCTTGAGCAGGGCTAGCGTCTCGGTCACCACTGTCTTTTCCGCAAGGTCCGTTACAGTGCTGAAATCCACATCCCTGGTATATTCGAACTTACTGGTCTGCTGGTAGGCAGACAAGATCTTGTCCTTGTCGAACTCGAAGAACTGCCTGAGGAAGTATTTACTCATTATACGGTCAGTAACCCTGGGGATACGCAGTGCCACTAGAGTGAATGCCCTTAGGAAGTCGTTGTAGGTTGTGTAATTTTTGCTCTGTACTGCCGCCAATTCGGCTTCCGTTGCCATTTTCTCTGCCTTCAGGTACTTTCTCATCATCTCATTTCGGATTTCTTTCCAAGATCCGCTAGCGGCGACGATAGTCATAATATCCCTCCCTAGGCTCAGCGACACGTGCTGCCCTAAGTGGTCCATCTTTTCTTCCTCGGTCCATTTCAGCAGGGCTGCCAGGTTTTCGTAGTCTATCAGGAATTCCGTGATGCTTGCCCCATCGAAAGTAAGTTTCTTCTTTGCATCTGCAAGGTACCCCTGATTCTTGTTTAGTGTCCGGGTGAGGGTGGTGACTATCCTCTTGAGGCCGCCTTCGGAGCTACCCCCTTCTCCAGCTGCACTAGTCCCTTCCCCTTCCTTGCTTTCCCTCTGCTTCTCCCCGGTTTTCGGCATTCCTTCTGGGTCAAACCAACCTAACACCCTTTCCCTGAGGCTCCAGAGCCCGTCGCACGCCCTTGTTACTTTCGGCGTGGTGGGCAGTCGGCTTGCGCCGCTGTCAATGGCAGGTGGGGTCATAGCCTTTTCCGTCCCCTCCGTCGGGGAGTCGTCCTTGTCTTTCGCCTTCTTACTAGGCGTTCCCCTATGACTGTTATCCTTCTCTTCATACCTGGCCTCGCCCTGACTGGTCCTGCGTCCTTCTCGTGACCCTACGCCCTGGGTATCCTCTTCATTCTCGGCCATCATCTCCTCAGTAAGCCTTGCCTTAAACTATGCAGTCCGCTTTTCTATCTCTGCCAGTTTACGGCGGGTATCTGAGACTTTCGTCTTTTTAGGGGTGGTTCCTGCTGAGTTCCGAGGACTTGTTCTCATATCGTTCCCTCCTTCCCTGTTTTCCTGAGGTCCCCTTTTGCTACCCCCCGCTTTCCCCGAGCTTTCTCCTGTTGAGAGGTCCTTCCCGTCTTCTCGGATTTCTTCCGGTTTGGTTGACTCTCGATCCCTCGCAGATCCCTCATTTTGTTCCCCATCCTCATTCATACCCTGACTCCCTCTGCTCGGCTGGTCATCGATTTCTTCTCCCGTCGCCATTCCTTTACCTAGCCTGCACATGAAAATTTTTTTTGCGAAAAATGGCCAGTTGTTCATAACTCCCCTATTCCCGGCCTTAGAATCCGCCTAATCCCATGCTTTTCGCGTCTTTCATCAATCGGTACGACTTCCCCTAACTTTTATTTCCCAAGGTGTCCTTCAGGTTTTTTCTGCCGGGGGAACTTGCCACCGTTGTTTGGCATTTTATTACTGTCGCGCTTTGGCTCTTAGGGCGATGTCTGAGCCTAATGGCTTCCTTATCAAGGATGGTCCTTTTGGCTTTCCGACATCCAAATGCCTCAGTGTTCCCGGTGCGGGTGGTTTTCCTGGTTCCCCTTCCTGCTGCCTTGCCAGGTCGGTCGGAACTCCAACCACTGCCCCCCTCTTCTTTTGCTGATGGCTGCCTACTTATCTTAGTACCCGTCCTTTATTTCCCTATCTTCCCCTGACGTATTTTCTCATGCTGGTCCCTCAGGCCTGCCCTGCTCATCCGGTTCCTCGAACAGGTCAGCCACCCCAGCAAGGTAGTTTTCTCCCATCTCTATTTCCCTGACGATTATCGGTTCAAATTCCTCAAATGCTAAGCAAGGCAGATCGAATATCAAGATTTCAATAAGGTCCAGCAGTTCCCAGGCCTGATTTCCCCAGAATGGCCCATGCTTGACCGATACATCATAAAACATTCCCGTCGTTTGATGCCGGAAGTGGTGGATCCAGACTAGGGTCGAATCCACCAAATCCCTGACTCTCTTGAGGCTACCGAATACCAGGTCCACCATGAAGCGAGGAACTCGGCACCTCAGCCCTGTCATTGGGGCTTTAAATTCCCGCCAACCCCCTATCTCCACCCGGGTTCTCAATCACACGTTCCTTTTCCCCCGCACTTCCCGACCTACCTGGTTGAGCGTCCTAGTAGCCCTCTGGAAGATCGGTAACAACCCGTGTCCCAGTGCCAATTCCGTTCCCAACATGTACCACCGTAGTTCCGGCAGGAAAACGGTCCCTGTCACCCTAAGGTCAGTGTATAGATCGTCCCCCGGTCCCCTGTCAATCCTCATACCATCCCACAGGCATTCCACCATATTGAACGCCTGTCCCCTTCCCAGGGTCACGACCCTCCATTCGGTATCCAGTCCTTGGATCATGTAGCTCGCTGGGAGCGATACCTCCCATCCGCCTCCACTTTCCGTGGGTGGCCGCGGATGCGTGGACCTTCGCAACATCCGGGCGCGTCTCATCGCCATTTTTGACTTAGTGGTCCCCTGCACAGTTTAAACAGCAAGCGAATTTACTTATTCCATTTCATCTTCAGCTCCCGCCCGAACACTCCCCGGTCTCTAGCTTGAACCTTCTTTTCCTTCCTTTCCCTTAACCCTTCTTTTTTACTGGTCTGTCCCTACTTCCATCGGCTCATACAAACGGTACAGATCATCCACGTACACCATCCCTTGACTTATTTCCCGTCGGACGACACCCCACAGGACTTCGTTGCTAACGACCGGAGCCCTTGGCCGGGTACTAAACACAGCGCGCAGGACGCGCAACACCTCATACCTCCGTTCCCCGCTGAATGGCCCCATTTCTAGGAAGGCCCGATAGTATTCTCGATGTACCATCGCATCTTCATATGTCAGGCTTGCAAGGAAGGCTACCGCTCGCCTAACAAGTTCCAACCCGCCCAATCTCTCCAGCAGGAAGGGTGGCAGCCTCATTCGAATGTTTTCATTAGGCAGTTCAAAACTCCCGACCATAGCTACCCTAGGTTTGCTGTTACGTCATCAGCCTCTGGATCCGCGCACTCAAACCCTGCCTCCCACACTAGCTGCCATGCCCCTTCAAACATCTTTAGCGGATCTTCCCCTGACGCCAACAGGACTCCAAACTCCCGCCACCCATCCTCAGACATATACAATCGTCCTTCCGCCCGCACATGACCCCGCGGGTCTGGGTTCCACTCCCCGTTCTCATCCGCACGCCATTCAACCCTCGTTACTAAGTAAACCAAGTTTTCCATGAGTTCAACCCCAACCCAATCTACCACCCGGTGTCGTCCCTCACTCGCTGCTGGCAAACTAACCTCGGCTCCTCCCGGTACCTCGCTAGGCGGCTCAATGCTTAGAGGGTGGTCCTCAAGAAACGTCCTTCTTCGCGCCATCCGCGCTCTTGTCCTTGGTCTTCTCTCTCGCAGTCCACACCGAGACCTACACTGGCCAGGCATCCCATCCCCTTATCTTAGCAGTTTTCTCATACTTGCTTGGACCCACGGTTTTACTGCTCTTTTAGTCGAACCACAATACCTCAAACAGTTTGAACACATCATCCACATAGCACGGCGTCGCTGCTGCTTCCCGACAGATTATGGCGTCCCTAATTTTCGGGGCTACTTCCAGCTGGTCATCCCTTTCAATGTTCAAAATGATAAGGACCTCCCGGGCTCTGTCGCCATGGAAAGGTCCAAATTTTAGAGATGTTCTATAAAATTCTTCTGCCAACCACGCGTTGTCTATGTGCACTCATTCCATAGTGCTGGCCACTTCCGCCACGTGGTCAAAGCCCCCAAACCACTCTGCCACGAAGTCTGGCACCCAGGTCTTGGTCCGGGCGCAAGGCGGGTTAAATTCCTTCCATCCTCCCATCACGACCCTACTACTGACCTCATCCCACCCCTTGTTGGCGAACCTTTCACCTGCCTTTCGTGTCCTTGTCTCGGCATCCTCCAAAAGCCACATCGGATTCTGCCCCGCCGCCAGTGTGGTGCAAAACAGGTGCCATCCTTGTTCTGACAAGACGACCGTCCCCACGGACTCTACTTTCCCGTCTGCAATATCGTCTCATCCTTCCTCTTCCCTCAACGGGTTCCAGACACGTTCTATCAACAAATATGATAGCTCTGGCACGATCTCATACCCCCGCCAGTCACATGTGGTCCCCTTCCATTCATCACTCGTTGGTACAGACATTTATATTCCCCTTCCGAGTCGCTTTGGATCCCACGTGCAGTCCCATAGCCGGAATCTCCGGGCCATCGCTCCTTCCTGCACATGATTGACAGCCCATTCCGGGGTAAGTCCCCACCCCCGTTCTCAGAAGTCCCAGTCCTCTATCTCGTTCCCGTCCTCATCCTCACTATCACTGAAACCCTCCTCTTCTTCCGATAACAGCTCCTTTAGTCCTTCTAAGAAAGTTTCCCCGCCGCCACATTCCGATAGATTATCTGCCAATGCACTGGGCTAGAGACGAAGATCTCATCCGCGCTGAGGAGGTTTAGTACCTCAGCTAGTTCCTCCGCCCAGTTCCCTTCGAACGGCCCCTCCTCCACCGATAACTTAAAGAAATCCTGTCGGGCGCACTGGTACAGCCTAAGGTGCGTCATTGATCGACATATCTGCTCCAACCTACCCCTGGTCTCGAAGACTGCATCCACCAAAAACGGGGGTAGCACACACCTCATTGTTCTAAGGGGCCGTCTCATATTCCTCTTGTCCCCGAGTTCCACTCGCACATCTATCTTGTCCATTTCCATTTCCGCCCGCTGACATGCTGCCCATACCACCTCCCGTTCTGCTTGTCTAAACAGTTGTGTCGGTGCCATGCCCAATACCAACCCTATTACCACTTCATTTTCCAGATCCTGGGATAGGTAGACCCACCCTCGGGCTTCCACCGTCCCCCGGAACTCTAGGTCCATCAAACTTGGTGAGAGTCTCGTCAGGCTGACCTTAGTCCAAATCGTCTCTATCCAGAGGAATGCGTCCTTCTCGTCCAGCATCACAGTTTCATAGGTTGGTTCCAGGTCCGTCCACGTCCCTTTCTCCGGAAGAACAACAGATACCGCTTCCCTTACGTCTATTGGTATTTCCAGACCGCTAGAATAGACAGGGGGTGACAACCATCGCGCCATCTTGTTTGCTGGCTCCCGTCCTGTTTTTCACAAGAGAGCACCACATGGCCCCTCTTGATCAGATTGTCTCCTTTTCCTAGATGAGGATTGTTTTCAGACCCCCCTCATCCGGGTCTCCCTAACCCTTCCTACCCATTTCCCAGAGATCGCTACCCAACCATTCCCTCCATCGATCCCCAACAACCGGCGTTCCTTTCTCTTGGTTTTCTTTTCCTTCCGACTCTTATTCAGCCTCAACCTCATGTTCTCTCACTCGTGCAGACTCAGGCAAGGGCGAGAATAGATTAGAAGCTCAGTTCCCATCCCAACACACATCAGGCAAGCTTTATAGAGGAAGGCACAAAAAGAAGACTCAGGCAAACGTCGCACACAGGCCGGTCATCTCCTCACCGGCCTTTTCCCAAAGGTGGTCTCTCCACTGTTACTATCGGCAGAGTTTTATCCCGTACCTCAAGCACAGCTCAACCGTCGCGAGCGCGGTACCCAGGCTCCGGCAAGGCGTTAGCCCTTTCCTTGTGCCCAAAATACCCCATCCCGACTTGCCGCTCTTGTACCCACCGTTAATCTCGGGAATCACCCCGCACATCTTGGTAGGCCATTGGAGCCAGTTGTCCAAACATTCACTTCCATTGGTCCGATAAGGAACAGCCTTTCCCGAACCAAGCTACGAGAAGCTACTAATCGTCCCCGAGGCTCCGTCCGTGCCCGCATGTAGTGATACTCCCTCCGCCAGCCAACAGGCTAAGCCCTGCCTGAGGAGATTTCACACCCCGCCTGGCAGATCATCGAGCCAAAGCTCATCACCGCTCGGAGGAGAATGCTACTAATCAACCGACATGACAAACTCCCGTCCGACAGCTCGGTGGCCTGACCTCCGCACACGGACCCACGGCAGTCTACAGAAGGGAGCGACGTTTGGCAACCCGCACCGGCCGGTGCAGACCCCTCCTTTCCTTCCAAATGGCAGGACACTCGAAATCCCAATCATGCAATCACAAGTCCCAAGTGGGACACACATAGTACAAGTGCCTTTCCCTCGGTGCACCCAGCGCTTCCTACCCACATCTCACAGTCTTTTCTCGCAGGACAGTGTGTGCCACTCACCCTTAACTTCCATGCATAGTGCCTGGTTCCTTTTCGTGAGCTTCTTCAAGGGTGAGCTAGTTTTCTTGGAGTCTAGCAACTCCCTTCATTTCCCTTGTCTTTGCTTCATGTGTCCGTTCATAGGGCAGGATTGTTCCTTCTTGATTACCTTTTGTGTTCATATGAGATTCCTTCAAACATTTAAGTGCGGTGCGTGGAGCCCGCTGGGCTCCGAAGAAGAAGAAAGGAGGCACCCGTGTCGGTCGGATCACTCCGCCGCGGGATTTTTATCGAAACCCGGACTAGCCCAGAATTCCAACCGCCTGCCAGGTAACCGGGGCCCTTCTTTCAAACGAAGAGGAAGGGTCGACCTGCGGCTTGCCCAAGGCTTCCCCGACCCGACGAACATCAGTCCAAGGGAAGGAGGACTAGAGTCATCTCCACGGGAGACAGCTGATCAAAAGTGCAAACATGCATGTTCTTCCTCCAGGCCTGGCCTTGCCATGCGCCCAACCACCCTGAAATCTGATTCGCTCAAAGGGATAGAGCACACACAAGTCCTCATTCCTTATCTTCGGCTATGTTCGCGGCCATGCGTCGGGCGCACCCCTCGAGATCGCATGGGTCAATTTAACCCAATACCCGGCACCTCCACCATTTTTGTAGGGGCCTTACCCTGAAGGACTTTCGAGCCTAAGTCGACCCCACTGCAGGTCCCATTTGGCTCGACCCGCCCACGCTCATGCTCAGGGCGCGGGTCGTTCGCCCCAGGGGCACCCCCACCTAGTGCTTTGAGATGGATGGGAATGGGCCTTTGCGAGAGGGATTTACATTGGGGGATGTAGCTCCGCTCTCGCGTTTAGATGGTAGCTCTTTGATCACTCGTTGGCGTTTGCGCGATTCTTTTGCGTCTGACCAGGCAATCGCTCCTTCCAATACACAGGCGGTCCAGGGAGTTCCTTGAGAGTTCATCTTCTTTTCGTGCGTAGGCCAGGCGTCATCCACTGGGCCACGCACCTTTTCACTACGCCTAGTAGCTCAGAGACTGCCCCTACAGCATCCTCGGGGTTAGGGTAGCGTCGCCCGGACCCCTAGCCGCAACAATTTTGTTTGCTCGAGCCACAAGCATTGTGCTCACTTATCCGTGACTTGCCCTTAGTCTTTCCGGGCTTTGGACGACATGCAAGAGAGTCAGCCCATTCAATCATTACACGAAGCATACCCCACCGTCAACCATGCATCCAAACATCCGACCCTCACTCGCTTTCCGCATTCATAGTTAGGCTAGGTCTAGGTCCTTCCCTTGCCCAGTTTTCCATTCAAGCTCGCACCCCCCCCGCTGGCCCAATCCTGCTCAATGCCATCCCTGATACTCACCTGCACAAGACCACACAAGGCGCCACCCAAATACATTCCCCACTGGGGTCAACACATCGCCCCTTCCCACAAGCCTAGGTTGCCCTCTCCCTTCCGATCCCATTACATGTTCCTTTCCTTTCCCACAGGCAAGTCATGCAATCACCTTAGTCAACCAGTCGGGGAAGATGGTTGAGTCAAACTGACCTCGTCCAAGAACAGCACTCCTTTCCACTTTCACAGATGTTCCCAACAGCCTGGTACCCTTTCCTTCCTGGTGGCACAAGGGACCGACAGTCCTTCCCTTGCCCTCGCTTTCCACCAAGTGAGGACCAAGTTCTTTTCCGTTCGTCCCCTCGCAATGTAACAGCCGAGGGTAGAGGTTAGTCACATGCCATGGAGGGGAAGGAGAGAGGAAGAGGTAAGGGTTAAAGAGTTTGGAGGAATGGGGGAAGAGGGAGATACAGAGAGGGAGATAGAGAGAGAGAGAGGGGGAGAGAGAGAGAGAGAGAGAGAGAGAGAGAGAGAGAGAGAGAGAGAGAGAGAGAGAGAGAGAGAGAGAGAGAGAGAGAAATCAAGAAGTCTCACATCCTAATCGACCTCGCCCCGCTTGACCTACCTCTACCCAAGATCCCGTCTACCCCCCTTGCGATCCTCATGACTTTCTCGCGGATGAGGGAAACGATAGAGAAGAAGGCGTGGGGTGATTAGCTATGGTGGATGGGTGTTGGTGATGGAGGGGGAAGAAGGGTCAGGGTGGCCGGCTATGGTGGATGGGTGTAGGTAATGGAGGACGAAGAAGGGTTGGGGGTGGTCAGCTATGGTGGACGGGTGTAGGTGTTGGAGGTGGAAGAAGGGTTGAAATAGTTGGCTATGGTGGGCGGGTGCAGGTGATGGAGGTGGAAGAAGGGTTCGGGGTGGTAGGCTATGGTGGATGGGTGTAGGTGATGGAGGTGGAAGAAGGGTTGAGGTGGTTGGCTATGGTGGACGGGCGTGGGCGACGGCGGTGGAAGAAGGGTTGCGGTGGTTGGCTATGGAGGATAGGTGTAGGTGATGGAGGAAGAAGAAGGGTTGGGGGTGGTCGGCTATGGTGGATGGGT
>BFEA01000972.1:18248-41279 GCA_003427395.1 Chara braunii
CATCTACACAAGGGGAATGATCACCGAAGTATCCCAAGATGAAGCGCAACACATACACCCACCCAAATCAGCAAAAGTCGCAGTTTTGACAAGAAGAGGAAGATGAAGAAGGAGGGGGGGAAGAAGAGAAGAAGAAAAAGGAAGAGGGAGAAGAAGAGGAAGAAAAAGAAGAAGAAGAAGAAGAAGAAGAAGAAGAAGAAGAAGAAGGTCTTCCTTCTCTCTCACTCACCTCCCGTTGGTCTCTAAGTAGTGGGGTTCCAGGCTTGATTCTGGCTCCTTGAGTGTGGCTTCCCCTCCTCCCAAGCTCTCTTCACCTCCGCTCACACCCCCTCTCAAGCTATGGCAGACTCCTACCTCTAAGGCTATGGAGTCCTTCCCTCTAGGAGGGCTAAGGGGACCCCTTCTAGCCTCTCCTCCTACCTCACAGCCTGAGGGCTATGGCGGACCACTCTCCCTGCTTCCTCCTAGCCTCTAGGCCTTCTCCTTCAGCCCTACCACCATAGCCAGGCTCCGGGCCAGCTCCGACTCTCTCTCCCTTGCTCTAGTTCACTAGGATGCTCTCACGGACTCATTTGGGCAGCATGGGATCCTCTCATGCTCAAATGAGAGTGGCGGTACTTAGTATTTTCATCCGCGTCCCTGGCTCGGACGCCGCCGCCCACCTGATATTATTTTACTTTTACCGTCGTTAGATCCCATGTGGTCCCCGACACTTTGCCCCGCCGGTACCGCACCGTCCTTCGGTCCCATGTGGTCCCCGTCACTTTGTCCCGCCGGTACCGCACCGTCCTTCAGTCCCAGGTGGTCCCCGACACTTCGTCCTGCCGGCACCACGCCATCCTTCAGTCCCAGGTGGTCCCCGACATTTTGTCCTGCCGGCACCACACCGTCCCTTGATCCCGTGTGGTCCTCGACACTTTGTCCCGCCGGCGCCACACCTCTTCTTGATGTTTCTGACGTCTTTCCGCCTCACGGCGGTCTCCTCCCCTTGTTCCCTTCGCATCCGCACACCGTTCTTTCCCAGACGCTGGTCCCAGCCTAGCCTGTGGCCTCCTTGGCCCTCTTGCCGCTACGTCCTGGTGGCCCATCTGGTCTGGCCGCCTTTTCCCTGTGCCGGCGCCTTTCGTCCTATTACTCTCTGTTCCTTTTCCCTCTTCGCCGCACCATTCTTATGTCACTACCGTTCTCCTAGCGGTCCTTCTCCGTTTTTCGGGGAAGGATTACCTTCACTGTTTTCTTGCGGTCCTTTGCGGCTCTATATTTCGACCATTCTCCCTCAGTTTCGGGGGTCTTGGCGACTTCGGGCAGTCCCTAGCTCCCTAGCGCCCGCGTTTACCTCCAATTCTTTCAACGTTCCGGCCTCCGATTTTTCTCTGTCGTGCACAAATGGGCCATATTCAGCCTCTCGAGTGACGGGAAATCATTCGGGACTCAGCAGTCCCGACACCGGCCCCCATGATTCTATCATTTACCTTCTTAATTTCCGGTTGCAAGTCAGTTATGGTCCGAAGATTGAAATGCGGGACTTTTACCAGCCGGATCATTTCATTCAGGGTCGTTGACGAAATGCCAGATGCGGTCCTGAATGGCCTCTGATAGGAGGGCACGATGGGTCGCTTCTTACTTTTGTCCTTCTCTTTAGAAAGAATGTAAGCATGTTGAAGTTCCCCTTTGTTGTCCCATTTTGAGAGGTTCGACAACCCCATAGCCCTGTATTCATTCTTCATTCTTCGCAACACAACATTCGAAGCCAAAGAGACTTTTGCATAATTTTGGTTGTCAAGAAACATCTTCTGCAATCCAGCAAGGTAAGTTAGTGGGCATTCAATCCATGTCTCGCTGGTATTACTGTCCAACGACAACAGACCCAAACCATTGAATGCCTGCTTCACCCCATGCACGTATTCACTAAGCACACAACCAACCCCCTTCTTTTCACAAGCCCGTGCAACTAGCTTTTGATTAATGCAAATGGTGCCAGAGACTACACTCATATCTCGAAGGCAACTGACCGCCTGATTACATGCTTGGTTCAAACTTTCCGTGACCTTCAATGCACCAGGAAACGGAACATTTTTTGAATTGAACAGAAAGGGATCCACCCCACCAACTTCACTGAGTTTGACCGCAAGAGGCTCGTTGATTTTAGGCAGTTCAAAGTTGGCACAACCGCAGCAGAAGTCGCAGTGTTGTGCAAACAACTTTTGATTATGCAAAATATCACCAACTGAGTTGGCTTTCAGCCAAACTGCTTTGGTTCTTTTTGCAAACAGATCACCCAGAGCTCTTGGCGAGACATTTTCCCTAACCCAATTTTTAACAAGGGCCTCAACCTTTGGTTTGTCAATTGTTGTGCAAAAGGGAATCTTTACAGAGATGTTCAAACGTGGGTTAATACTAAATTTATTTTTCATAACAGTGGTTATGATCCCACGAATAATCTGCCTCCCTCGCTTTTGATTAACAGTTTTGATACCATTGTTGAGATCAGTTAATTCAACTAAACTCAGCTTATACAGATCCCATCTTTTCCACGGGGCACGAAGAACTGCAATTAATTCCGCCTTCCTCAGTCCGGTCTTGGTTTTCGTTCGCACAACTTCAGAGATCAGCCATCCGCCACCTTTCTCAATTAGCAGCTTCGCGTCTTTAAGCAACATCTTGTTACCATTGACTTCAATTTTTGAAAAACTAAACAACAACGCAACCAGTCTCCATGCTTTCAACCATCTCCCCCCTTTATTATTCAATAATAGCACTGGTTCACGTTTCCTGCCTTTGGTTAGTAGTTTGAGGATTCTTAGCAGATCAGGTTCACGGCACACTTCAAGAGAGGGACAATCAAAGAATATGGGCTCGATAATTTTCGATGGTGCAAGTGCGTATGAGGTTTTAGAATTCTTTCTGGGGCGAGCTCGCCGCACGTTCTTACTTCTTTTTCCAAACCGCGAGTTCAAACACGGGTTAAAACCCCGGATGACAGTCTGTTCGAGGCACTCTATATCGGCCTGCTCTCCGAACCAAATTGGAATCGGGACATAATTATCCACTCCCACCTTACGGAGCCATACATGAACTTTCTGCTTGCTATCACCCCTCATAGCCCTTTTATGCTCAGCCCACCTTTCCCGAATTGTCCGATCGTTTTTTCCTACGTAGACAACTTTGTGGTTTAGGGACATCAGTACATAGACACAACAGTCCCCATCCAGTACCTTTCCCCATTCCTCCGGCTCTAGTCTGAACCAAAACCTCAAATAGACTTTTCCCCAGGCAAGGTCACCCCTCAAACAGGCAAGCAGGATAATTAGTTCGTGGATTCGATCTAACAGCATGCTAGTCACCCCATCCACAATGCTTTTAAGGCGCTGGATTCGCCTCATCGCTCTTCTGAGGGAACGAAAGCTCCCAAGACTCAGTTTCCCTTAACAGGATCACCTGAGGCCGAATTCATCTCAATGCTCTCCACGACTCCCTCTCCTCTCCCGGTCCCCGCGACAGAAAGGTAAGAGGTGTACTAAGTGCTGTCCTACGTGTCCGTGTTCTGCCAGCTATATCCTTGCCCTCGCTGCTAACCCCGCTGATCAGCTACACCCAGAACACTTTCTCCACTAGTGTTATCGCTAGAACCTACCACATCCGGTCATAAAAAATAAATAAATTTCCATTCCGATGAAAAGATATATGTGCAATGACTTGCTGGTTCCAGGTTGCTTGTAGGCTCTCTCTGACGAGGCTGTACCATAGATAGAGATAGATTCGTAATTTTATTTGGCTAAGGGCTAACCGAGAGACCTACCTGTAAGGAAAATTCGTGAGGGACATTTTTGAAAATATAGGAAATATGGGCCCAGTACTAACTCGAATTTCCTACAACTGCCCTAACTGCCAATAGCAGACCCGGGCTACCCCGAGGACACACAGGCCCAATGGGCCTACGCTGATAGATGGTCCTATAGCCTATAGCCGGGTAGGGAGAGGCCCTAAGGGTCAAAACGGAAACGGTACCGGTCGGGCAGTCAGTCCGGTCTAGGTTGAGTCTAGGCTAGGGTAGAGTATAGATAGGATGGGAACATCGGTCCAGGGCTTTTGGCAGTTGACACTTCGTGGTAGAAGTTGCTGCGCACACAGCATCAGGAAGTGGTGACTGATCCATGCGTGGGAGACGGTGGACATAGCCAAACCTTCGAAGCGCTGACCAGACTTGGGTCAACGTTGTCCGCTCTTACTCTCTGGGAGTCA
The DNA here is from genome assembly GCA_003427395.1 of Chara braunii. Taxonomy (NCBI): domain Eukaryota; kingdom Viridiplantae; phylum Streptophyta; class Charophyceae; order Charales; family Characeae; genus Chara; species Chara braunii. The sequence continues at coordinate 22,491 of BFEA01000972.1, forward strand.
AAGCGGTCTGGACTATCAGAGGTCTGATGCATTGGAGCACGTGGTGCACTGCTGACCCTCTTCGGGAGTAGGGTCCCAGTGGCGATGCAGCCATAGCTGCATCTTCTCAAAGATTATCATCATCTAGACTTCATCTTCATCAAAGACCGTTGGTGCTGAGCTTCTTCCTCATCATCTGAGTGGCGATTGGCTCCGGGAGCCCGCAGGCCACTGAGTTGGATGTCAGGGTGGCGCTGCGTGTGACTTGGGGTTCTGGTGCTATTTTTAGCTGCTCGGTGTGTGTGGGGTTGAGGCGCTACCCCTTTGAGGGTAGCGCAACAGGGTTCTGAAGTTATTCAGTGAAAACGATGCTCTGAGTTTAATAAACAGTTGTAATACCGTGTTCGAGTTGTCATCTCTTCATTGATTTCTAGCTGTGATCACTTGGTTGTCTTCTATGAATGATTGCTGGGATTTGTGTGGAGAGAATTCATTGGGTTGTGTATTCTGTCACTTAGCTCCTTTGAGTCTTCCGCTGCGTTTTTTCTGTTGGGCGGTGTGACACTCCACTACCTCTCCCCTTCCTTCTGTGCATGTATGGGCGTGTACGGGAGTTCCTGTGAGTGATCGTTGACAAAATTTCAGCGGACAATCATGTTCATAACAGTTGGTATCCGAGCAACATCCACACCAGTCTGTTTCACGTATGCGACAAACAGACGTGTGAGGGCAGTCCGGCGAGAGAGTTGGAAAAACTCATGTGCTCTCAAACAATAGCAACTACTGACTGCGTGGTACTCATCAGCTAGCACACAAGGCTGATAGTCCCCTCTACAGTCAGGGAGCTCAACCCTAGGGATCTGCCAGTCAATCCTCGGGTTAGTGGCCTCAAGCCACTGCATGGAGAAGACAAGATCAAATGGCACGTTAGGCAAAACATAGAAGTTCAGGCACTGCCCGGCCTTCTCCTGCTTGTCAAAGATAACCGGTAGGTTTTTGACAGCAGTAGTAATCCGGACTGTGGAAGAGTCCCCAATACGGACTTCCAATGGCTGCTGCAACTTCACTAATATCCCATCCAAGTGCAACTTGCTGACAGCCTTGGGAGAGATGAAGTTCCGCGTAGCCCCACAGTCTAATAGGCCTTTGATCTTGGCCCCCAGGATGGAAGGTCGCAGCAAGGTGAGGTCTGATTTATGCTTCTTCTTTTCCTGCGAGGACAGGAAAAGATCAGCAAAAGTCTGACAGTCATCTTCCTGCCACGTCTCATCCAGGTCAGGGTCCATGTAAGTAAGGATCCTGACGCAGCAACTCCAACAGAGTCAGTGAGGGTAGATGCAGATTCAGACTCCTCAGAATCTGAATCAGCACAAGTGGAGGGAGCTGCTAACTCCACTTCCCTCTGCTGGTCTAGTTTTTTGAACTAGAACCGGGTTTGCGAGGCATATGGGGACAGTCATTCAGAAAGTGGTCCCCCTCGCAGCGAAAACAAACCTCACGGTCCTTCCTCCTCTGCCGTTGCCCCTCCTGAATCCTGAGCGCTCTCTAGGAAAGGGTGGAAGGGTCCATGGGGTTGACTTGCCAATGGACGTCTCATGGTAGGTTAGGTCTCTGGGCCTGAGGGGAAGTGGCATGTCCCTTCCCTTTCCCCTTTTGACTGACTGAGCTCTTGCTGATGTTGTTCCCCATCTTCCCTTTGAACATGGCAGCAAGGTTCTCAGCCAGGGCAAGAACGGCTGGCTCAACTGCTGATACTGATGCAGTCTCAGATGGAGGACTGCCACGCTGAGATGCATCAGAGTCAGATCCTGCATCAGCAGCCAACTGAGTGCCCTTCTTCCTACGTTGTCCCCTGGAAGAGGGCGTCCTCCTTCCAGCAGAAGGTTCCTGAACCTTGAGCCGAGACTCCAGGTCCAGGGCCGCTTTGCCAAAGGATCTTCAGTCTCGGCTCAAGGTTCAGGAACCTTCTGATGGAAGGAGGAGGGCTCAAGGTTCAGGAACCTTCTGATGGTCCAGGGCCGCTTTGCCAAAGGACCTCCAGTCTCGGCTCAAGGTCCAGGGCCGCTTTGGCAGAAGGTTCCTGAACCTTGAGTCGAGATTCGGGGTCGTCAAGTCGCGTCGTGCTCCAGGCATCTGCGTGTCAGAACAAAAGTTACATTAGTCACGTAATCCTTCCTCGAGTTTGTCTTCCTCATCTTGCCAAGCATACTCGGAGAAAGGTTCAACTCGTAAAATCGCGAACCTGTTGGCTCACACTCGCCTCGTATAGTATATTCCGAAGAAAGGTCTTTGTCGTTCGTTTAACCAAAGTACAGTACGAACGAACGTCAACCTTATCTCGGGAATTTCGTCCATTCGAGGGTTTAACTCGTACGACTGCATCACAACCAGATTCATACTGGCGAAATCACGTTTGGGCAGTGGCGGTGCGAACTCATAATGAAGATAATCTAATCCAGTTCTTGAACTAAAAATAAGTCGCCTAGCAGGATTTCGAGCACCGCCTCCCCAGAACCTCGGGACATCCTCCTCGGAGTATAATTCATAAGGATTGAAGACGAGTCGTCCTATCCTCTCTAATCTTTCTCCGTTTAGTCTTCTGGACTCGACCCGCTCTGCCGCTGCATCACGATTGCAGAAAAGGTAACAGATCGTCGTCCCCACAACCATCTGAAAGAAGTAAGGACTAATGTGATCAAGTTAAAATTAAGTATTATTAAAACATTTTGTCTTTCTTCTGACCTGTGCTTCTTATGGCACGGCCATTCACGAAAAGAGTGCCTAGCTGCACTCTTCTTGAACTTAGTATGACATGAACTGGGCTGCTTTTGGCACCAGTTCCCCATGCGTCGGTGACTCATAAAAATGGTCACCAAAAAGGTAGGCTATGGCAGTTCCTCGTTACGCAAGGCACCAAGAACTTTAAGTCCGTTTGTGCAGATACTTTTGTCCATCCCCTAGGAGGTGGTCTGGGATACTCCTTCTCCTCGCCCGAGCACAAGACTCAGATCTCAGAAGTCGGGCCGTCTCCACCGAATCGGTGTAGTACCCCCCCGCAAGCGGTCCACTCTGAGTCGATAACAGGGCCGGCCCCTAAGGCAACGAACCCCCGCCCCAGATGCCTCCTAGAAAAAGGAAAAAACACCTACATGACGGACGAGCAAACTCTTGCCGCCTGACGTCAAGAGTAACTTAGACGAAAGAAAGAAAAACACAGAAGAGAAAGTCATTCAGATAGACGGGCATAGACGCAGAGGTCATTCGGGAAAGAATAGGTGACCTTGGGAGAAAATTTATGTTCATCCAAGTTTTTCTTCTTTGTGATCGCTTATTTTTCACCGTCTTCTTTTCACTTTAGTTTACACTCATTCACAAGCATAGAGATGAGAAGACAACCATCCTTTCACCATCTTCACCCTCATCCATCTCAGCCCACACGCCGTACCTGCAATTAAATCAAGCCACAAATAACCCACCATACAACCCCTTGCCATCGTCAGACTCTCCTTCACACAGGCAACACACATGTCCTTTTCCTTTCCAATGAACGTTAAGAGAACCAGGGTCAAGCAAGTGCGGGTTCACACAGGTGTGAAGGGAACTGAATTAGGTTAACTGACCTTGAGTGAAGTTTTAACGGTACACCCAAGAAGACCGTATAAAATTTACGCTCTCCTGACGAGACGGTTGTCGTACCCAGTCGTCACCAAAGTGATCGACACTACTCTCTTGTGACGACCGCCTGCCAGAGCACCCTCTCAGCACTCAATCGCTTCCCAATGTTCAGGTGGCGTTTCCTTGTTACCGCCACTTGGTTTCAAATCACGGCGTCTCCACGGCGTCACCCTCACGCCACTTCAAAATAAAATCACCGCTTTGACGCACCTCCACTATGTCAACGTCCCACCTCCACCTAGTGCACAGACACTGCCGTTAGCGCCGTCACTGCAAGAATATGATACTGACGCCGCAAAAAAAATCCAGCAGCGCTCCCGCACTACCGCCGTAAAAATCAGAGTTGCCGCCGCAGAATTTCAACAACACTTCCGTACCACCGCGGTAAAAAAAAATCCGTGCCGCTACCACAAGAAACCGGCAGCGCTTTCGCACCACCACTGAAAAAAACAAAACCGCCGCCACAAAAATCCGACAGTGCTTCCGCACCACCGCTGAAAAAAAAACAGAACTGTCGCCGCAAAAATCCGGCAGCGCTTCCGCAGCACTGCTGAAAAAAACAGAACCGCCGCCGCATAATTTTGGCAGCACTTCCGTACTACCGCTGAAAAAAACGGTGCCGCTGCTGTAAAATTTCGGCAGCACTTCGGTACCACTGTAGTAAGAACCGGGACCGCCGCTGTAAAATTTCGGCAGCACTTCCCGACTATAGTGGGAAAATCGCAAGCCAAAATTGGTAAACTTTGGGCCCCAGGCCCAAATCTCACAGCGCCGCACTGTCGCAGTCCCGCAGTACCACAAGGTCTGTCTCGTGGGACCAGCACCAGCCAGAGGTGAGGGGAGCAGAGTGCTCCCTGCCTTGGCTATGGCTGCCCAGTCCTCCTCCTTGCGCTCCTCTGCAGTCCTCCAGCCTCTCCTCACGTTGCCTCAGGCAGCAGCTCCAGCAGCCACAGCACTCAAGTGTGCTCGTCACACACTGGCAGCACGAGTGCATTTGTGTGGCAGCTGGGGGGCAGCTGCCTGTTTTATATTGGCTGAGGAGGGCTGGACGTCACTCCAGCCCCCAGGCAAAATCGCGGGCTCACTGTGAGCCCTTGATCTGCCAAGATCCAGGGTTGACTGTGGCCGCACCACAGCCACAGCCTTAGTGTGGGGCAGTTTCTTTAACTGCCCTATTTTATTTTTATTTTTCTTTTTCTCAGCTATCTCGGAATCTGGCGAGATAGCTGGGCTTTTGCCATTTCCAAATCTGTTTTTTTTTTTATTTTTCTGATAAAGGGTTGAAAAGATACAACCCTTTTCAGTTTGATGTATCCGGACCCTTTTTCCAGGGCAGATACATCGAGGAAAAGGCTGTACCTAGCCTTTTCCTTAGTGGCCCTTCAATTTCCAGGCTCCCTGCAAAAACGGGAGCCTGACAGTTACCTCTGGCAGCTTCTGCCAGAGGTAACACTACGTGAGGACAAGTGTCCTCACAGAAAATAAAGAAAAGAAAAAGAAAAAAACTAACTTTCTAATTTCTACTAAACCTGGCTTTTACCTCAGCCAGGTTGGTGCTGTTGCATGCAACAGCCCTCCCGTACTTTCCTCTGAGTTGGCAGGTTGGGAGGAGTAGGACCTCCTCCTCCCAACTACCCCGTTTCTCCCCCTCACTCTTTCAGTCCCTTTCCCACACGCGCACTGAGCCGTGAGATCTGAGATCTCGCGGCCACAGCTATCCTTCCTAAATCAAAGTGGGGGCTCTTCTTGCTCCCACACAGTCAAAAGACTCTTCTTTTCTCACGAGGCAGTTGCCTCATTTTCGTGTCCTTGCTTTTTTTTTTTCTTTTTTTTTTTACAGTTTTTTAGTTTATTTTATTTCCTCCCTCCCTGTTTTTCTCAGCTTTCTATGCGCCAACGGCCACGCGACGTGGGCGAACGAAAAAGAAACAAACAAAAAGAAAAGAAAAGAATAAAAAGAAAACAACTTACCTTGCCAGTATACACTTCCATGTTCCAGTGGAAGATTCATTTAATTTTGCTCATCCTTTCATGGGCTCGTACGACGAGGGGCCAACCAGGTAAGTAGGGGTAGGTAGGTACACTTCCCCTCTCCCTCTCCACCTATCTCTCTCTCTCTCCCTCTGTACCAAGCCGGCTTCGGCGCCGGGTTCATGTTGTTGTCCAGAATGTGGAGGCTCAGCCTCCTGATGAGTCGGTGCAAATCCGACGAAACAGTCGAGCACTGTCATCCCACCACCCCGGCCCGTTCGTCAGAATCGAACGGATACCTAAACAATAAAACGAACGGAGGAGGGGGGTGAGAATCTAAATCTAGAAAGCATCTGAAAAGAAAAATTCAAAAAGAATCTAAAAAAAAAATTTTAAGAAAAATCTTAAGACTAAAAAAAAAAAAAAAAGCAACCACTTACCTGGGCCGTGGTCACACTAGCAAAGGGGATTGGATAGAAATCCTGAATCTGGCTATGTTTTATACAGGGATATAGAAAACCAGTTCTATCTCAATTTCCTGCTCCTTCCCTCAAACGCGTCCAGATTCAGGCATTCAATCCTATGCTCTTTGCTAACGGGACTTCAGCCCTGCTGCCCTATGAAAACGGGCAGCACCTGTCTTATCAGGGTAGAAGCCCTGCCACTTCAATATCCGCCATCTGGCAGTTCCMCTTTTTTTTTTTTTTCTACCCCGTTCGTTCGAAACGAACGAGCGCCCGTTTCTTTTTTTTTTTTTCTTTTTTTACCAAAAAAAACGGGAGCCGGGCCCGGTGTCCCTTATATTACAAAGCCAGGAAGCGGGCCTGGCGTCCCTTACATGAGTCAGGCAGTCGAAATTGGAGGCGAGACATCATCGGTCAAGCCCAAAATTCAGACTGCAATTGCAAACCACATCACACACTACACTATCACACACTAAAAGAAAGACCAAGGAATAGTGAACGAAAAATGAAAAAACCCCAAAATTGGGAGGTCCATATACAACCAGCAGTGTCTGAACCATAGTCCTTCTAATGATCACCACGGTTTGAACAGAGTTCTTCCATGATGTTTAACAACAGTTTTTAACAGCGGTGTTTAACAACAATATTTAACAATAGTATTTAACAGCAATATTTTTACAGCAACATTTGTACAGCAACATTATTTAGCAAAGCGAATTCAAGAAGTAGTCCCTACAGAAAAGAAGGTTTGCATGTAGCACCCAGGTTCTAAAGAAAAAAGGAGGAAAATTGAAGTTCCGGAGTATGACCAGGTTGAGCAGTCATCTCCACCAAGCCAGTGAACCGGACCCAGTGTGTTCGAAATCTTTTAAGAGCCTTTGCAGAGAACCCTTTGTTGACCACTTTCAACGACCATTCTGTCAACAACATTTGCTTTATGGAATACTTGGTCTCTGCACGAACCATCGGAGGTGTAAACCGTTTTCCCCCTCGCACAGCCGAATTTCGAAGAGTCCACAAAGTCCAAAGTACTGCTCCACGTAGACACTCCTCCGCGTATGTCAATGGGTTGTTGCGATGTTGTCTGCGGGACGCAGCTCCCAGAAGAACAAAATCCTCTTCCCAGCGTGTTTCAGGTTCCGGTATCGGAACAGTCCCTGATCGCCACCAAGTCCATAAAGGTCGTGACAGGTCACAGTGTATGCAGAAATGTTGCAGGTCTTCAATCCGAACACCGGGGCAGAGGGCACAGAGGGGAGATGCTTTAGGTGTTCTTTTGGCACACCACAGAGCGGTAGGAACAGCCATGTGCACCAACAGCCACAAAAAACTAGCTTGCTTAACCACCGACAGTTCCATCAACAATTTCCAATATGCCGGTAGTGCTCGAGACAACCTGGTGTGAGTATCATGTATCCACCCTGTCAACATCCATCTTTTAGTGACCTTCCAGTTGACATCGACTTTAGGGCGAGAAATCTGATAGCCCAAATGTGTGGTGTATCTATATAACGGAACACTGTCTTTGTTCGTTGGTCCCGGTGCCCAGTGCCAGTTCCTAGGGTCCACCGGCAATTTATACGACGGTATAGCCAGAGAGAAGGGGCGAACAGTGTCAGTATCTGGATATTCTAAAACACATACAGGCAAGAGGTCAGTCAGAAGCGGGAGTGGTGTGTGTACTTGCGCTTGGACCAATGGCGGCCCTAGCGAAGTTGTCGCAGTCAGTGGAGACGCCTCCCAACAGGAGGCTTGCACTATTTGCGAGCCTGCAGTCGATTCAATTTTCCAGAGGAGCGAAGGAGAGTGTTCCTGTGATCTCTTGTACCATGCTCCTTGTGAGAAAACAATTCCGAATCGAAGAGTGGTCACCCAGTGTAGGGGAATTGCTTGTTGGAGGGCTCGAAGATGGGGTGTTTGATGCCATAGGCCCAAGAACAATGGGGCCAAGTCAGTCAAAGGTTTCCAGTCCCTTTGATAGACATCCCAAATATCTAGCACCGTTCCTATCCCTCTGCTCATCCAAGAATCACTGAAGCACCCCCCCCCAAAACAGTGGAAGGGGCTCCCATCCAAGGTGAGAATTAAGGGGTTGTCAAACAGTGGCTGTGTCAGTATTCTCTCCGCCACCATAGGCGGGAGAAGAAGCTGAGGACAGCAACGTTGCCACTCCCTTAAAATGCCAGACCATATGCCACGCGGCAGGTGCTTGCGAAGGTAGCCAGGGTGGAGGGCCACTATCCAAATGCAGCGCAATGTCTTCCAACCCCATCCATCAAGAAGAGCGAATTCGGCCAGCTGTCTCCATGGCGAGAAAGGGCCCGCCAAGATAGCCCATGGCACCCAACGAGACAGCAATGCTCCAATTTGGTATGGCGGGTCAAGGATAGAGAGGCCTCCGTGCCGTTTGGGTTGTGTGACAACCTCCCACGATACCTTAGGAAGGTAGGATGCTTCGGACATCTCTTCTTTCCACAGGTAGTGGGTCGCCAGATGTTTTATCGCTTGTTGTGCTGGCAAGTCCAGCTGCAAGATCGCACGTTGGTACCAAAAGGTAGAAAAGACTGAGTTATTGAGAACAAGGGCCCGCCCAAAAAGACTGACCCCGGGTTTTGACACCCACGGTCTAAGTGCCGATTTAACAACAGTCAATGCATGAGCGGAGTCTGCGGCCATTTGAGGGTCAAAAGAAATTGTGTGTCCCAACAGTCTCTCATGTTGAGACGGGGCCACAATTCGTAGTCCCCAATGAAGGGGCGGGTCAGATCCCGGGGGTATGAGAAGGAAGGACTTCGTCCAATTGACTTTGGCCTGAGAGATTTCACAGAAAAGCGCTATCGCCTGCTGCAGGGATTGGAAAGCATAGTCATCCACAGGGGTGAAAGCAACAGAATCATCAGCAAAAGACTCAGTTTTGAGGCGTTCACCCGAAGGCAGTAAGAAGCCAGGAATACCCGGGTGAGCCCGGATGATAACATGCATGATCTCCACATAAATGAGATAGAGATACGGCACGACAGGACAACCTTGCCGCACAGATCTCCCCAGCACTATCAGAGGAGAAAAACTCCCATTAACTACAAGCCTGGAAGTGGCCCCAGAGTTTAAAGAACGCACCATGTGTTTGAACCGCGGTCCAAAGCCGAAGGCTGTGAGGGCCGCCTGCAGAAACTCCCAGCCCACCCTATCATAAGCTTTTTCAAGATCTATAAGGAGGATAGCTATGTGTTCTTCCCCAGCAGCCACCAATTCCATGATCTGTTCCACCGTCATGATGTTGTTAAGAATCTGTCTGTCCCGAAGGAAACCCGTCTGGGACGGGTGAATGATGGAGGGCAGCACAGAGTGCAACCGCATAGCAAGTATTTTTGAAAGAATTTTGTAAAGCACCGACATAAGGGTGATCGGGCGCCAGTTGCGAACATCAGCTCGATCACCCTTTTTAAAAATCAAAGTGATGATACCGGCGACCATATCTGGGGGGGCATCAGCCTCGCCATGGATTGAGTTCAACGTTATTAAAAGGTCCGGCAGCAGCCGCATAAGGTGTCGTCGAAAGAATGCAAGCGGAATGTCGTCCGGACCCGGCACTTTGTGCAGGGGCAGGGTGGCTACCGCCTTCATAATTTCTGATAGAGTCACAGGGGCATCCAACAAATTTACCTGCGACCCAGACAGGACACGATCAATCTTACTCCACACCTCATCGTGATACTGATAAAGCATCTGGTGTTCTGAGCATAGAGCTTGAGACGAAAGCAACTGTTCATAAAACAACGAGACATTGGTGATAATCGCCGATGTATCGGTAGCAGGGGGGGCCAATTCGTCGTAAGGGTGACGCATTGTAAGCATCAAAGGCGGCTGAAATCGGTCTTTGTGACCCGCAAAAAAAGCAGCAGTAGTTTTGTCTCCTTTGACCAGCCATGAAATTTTGTTCCTAAAAGCAACCGCCCTGATCTCAGGCAGGGCAACCACCACTGTTTTCTGACGGACGACATCCATGACTTGCATGAGTTGATGCTCATCGACATGGGTGTCAGAGGCCCGGATGATAACCTCGGCCAACTGTTCTTGCAAGGCCCTGAGTTGCGACTGAGTGGATTGGGTAAGAAGTTTGCGGAACAAGGCTCCTCGCAGCAGAGTTATTATGAGGCCACCCACTAACCAATCTGCTGTAGAAGGGTAGAGTGGTTTGGACGTCGCCCATTTCTGCCAGAAATCAGTCATGAAGTGATCCATTTCGGATGACAGAGCCACCCACTCAGGCAGGGATTTGCGATCCCGGCCAGCCCGCACCGTGTTGCTGTGAAATAGTTCCAAGAAAACTGGCAGGTGGTCAGACCCTACACACGGAAGGATCAAATAGGTAAGCACCCTCGGCATCAGTTCCTCCTCCAAAAGGAAGAAGTCTATTCTGCTCCTAGGCAGATATTGCTGTCTCGCTCCACCCGTGGCAAACCAGGTATATGCTCGGTTACACGGGTGTAGAGTCGTGAATGCATCGGCCAGGGCTTGCGTTTGCATAAAATTTGTCAGAAGAATCGCATCCGGAGACAACGGGGCGATCCGAATGGAGTCTGTCCCTGGTAGGAGAGTGGTATTCCAGTCTCCTCCCAGGATCAGCTCGTCAACGTCAGGGAGAATCCACGGTAGAGATTTAAAGAAGTCGACGCGTGCAGACTGTGTCGCCGGCGCATATATGTTGACCACCGCCCAGTGTTCCGTTCCCACAGTGAAGCGAACCCAGGCCCAGTGGCCACGGTGGTCCCAATAGTGATCAGTTATTAAAAAGGGAAAGGTGCGGGCAAACAAAATCGCCACACCCCCCCTCGTGGATTGGGCTGGGGCCCAGAACTGTGGACCAGACCACCAGCCCATTTGGTGCAGTGTTGCAATGCCATCCAACGTAGTTTCCTGTAATAAGAGGATCTGGATTCCTTTGTTACGTGCCAGAGTTTTAATGAGGGATCTTTTAGCAGCAACTCTGCATGATCCCAGTCCTCTGATATTCCAGGTGACTAACCGCAATCTGTCCATCATTCTAGGCGATGACATCTTCCCACTCCGCACATTTCAGAGACAAAAAATTGTGGGAGAAAATGCTCTTGTGCCAAGGGAGATGGCCATCCACTTGATGCATCAAAGACGCAGTCCAACAGTCAGTAATTTTAGTGTCTGTGACCGTTTGGCCAGCGGGGTTCTGCAGCAACGCCAAACTGAGCCACCTAACGCTCGACAAAGGAGGGGCAGCTACAGCAGGTCTTGCCACTGCATCAATCAGTGAGAAAAACATGAGATCTGTTCTGCYTTGGTCGTTAGTAGGAGTCAATCTGACCCATTCAAGCTCTGGAAAACATCGTACGCGGAATGCTGGGTGTAGCCATTTTCGGACCTCTCGCAGCACCACTTGCGGTTTGGGGTCTTCAAACACCTGGAAGTGAGGAATGCGAAGAATCCCGGTCGCATCAATCTGAGCCAGCACTTGGAGCATGCCTTCTTGTGCCATGAAGACAAAGGGGACAACAACACAGGTCTGGCCGACCGCCATAGCTTCGAGTACATTAGCCGGAAAGGTCTCAACACGGATAGGTTCGAAGGGTCTTTGGTAGGCACGTGTGTCATCGTCAGCTGCGTCGGCAGCATCTGCCCAACTTTCAGTGACAATTTGCTGCAGCCCAGTCTTCTCCCCAGTGTGTTCCTTTGGTCTTGCATAAGGGTGGGACGCCGCTTTAGGCCCGCCAGTGACACCCTTCTTTTTAAAAGACTGTTGTCTTTGCTGACGCATAAGCTCCTCAGGTCCAGCATGTGACATGGAAAGCTGCTGTTCATTCCCCAGTTGCGTCGTTCCGGTCTGATCATTTTGTGGTTGGGCCTCGACCCTAAGGTCCGTCATCGCGTGATCCAGTGTCGGGTGGATCCCTTCTACAGGGGGAAGGGACGCAGTACCGTCGTGGGGCAGTTGTTCAGAAAGGCGGTCCCAGTCTCCATCATGAGGAGACCGTGCTCGCAACGGAGTGACGAGTCCCACCTGTTCGGTGCGTTCGGTCTGCTGTTTTGTTTTCTCGGGCTGTTCAGTCTGTGTAAGCGGTCCCTGAGACAGCGGCGATTGCTGCTGCTGCAGCGTGGTTCCTGAACCATCATGGCCAAGGGCAGGAGACTGCACAGTAGGTCCCTGGCCCATTCCAGTTCCTAAGCCAGTTCGATCAACGTCAAGATTCACAGCAAGCCCCTGAGGTAATCCTGTTCCCGAGTCGGCTTGGCCAGGGTCCAGGTGCGCTGAAGGTCCCTGGGGGTTCCCAGATCCCACTGCAGTTTTCACAGCCACAGAGGGCTGTGCAGGGTGCGTAGCAGGTCCCAGGGGGACCCCAGATCCGGCAGGAGTCTTCACAGGCACAGCGGGTTGTGCAGGAACAGGTGTGAGACTCCTAGTGGCTCCCAGAGACTGAGATGGTAAAGGCTGTGCTCCCACGGGAAGCGGGGCCGGGCTCCCAAGAGGTCCCGGCGCTGCAGGTCCCGCGGGTTTGACTGGAACAGCATTCACCCGTGGATTGACCGGGTTCTTAGTCGTTGGTCCAGTCGGGCCATGTTCAGTTCCGGCCACCGCATCCGCATAACTTGTTGATGCTCCTGTGGCCGACGGTTTCTTTTTCGGGCACACATTGTCACCTTCCTTGTGACCAAACCACCTACAGTCTACACACCACAGAGTGTCCTGGGTGACTACTTCGAGCTTGTGCCACCCCTGGGAAGATCGAAATTTGAGAAATTTTTCAATCTTCGTTCGAGCCCTGGGATGCAGATCATAACATCGGTTGACAAGACGAGGGTTTGCTTTGTTCTTTTCGGAGGGATGTGACTTGAGCACTGGTCCATATTCCTTTTCTACCGCAGCTTGCAAAAACGGCATGGCCAAAAAGGGGATACGAAGCACCCTAATCCAAAATTTTTGGGCCGTGGCATCATCTTTCCCTCTCGCCAATTCAGCAGGGGTAGCCCATGGCCGATACAAGATTTTACACGGCTTACCACCAACAAAGGCACCCTCTTCAGATTTAAGCGTCTCGACTATCCAATCTCGCAGGGCATGGTTGGGAGCTAAATAACTTATCATATTAGCTCCTTCGGGTCTGATGCGACCTTGTTGTCCCCGAGCAATGGCCAGATCCCATCCACCTTCAATTGTTCTCAGCCATTGCTCTTTGACAGCGAAGGTCGCATCAGCACCGGGTCCTTGGAACACGACCATCACTCCATGACGGCGGAGGTATTGTATYGTAAGGTCGGTGGCATCATTGTGTATATCAACAATCACCGTGTCTTTCTCTTTAGGGTCCCTGCGTGTTGTTATATAACGGGCCGCTTGGGCGGAATCCTCCTCACCAGTGAGAAAGCAGTGTCGTAGCATGTCGCCGAGGCGATCATTCTGCTGCATCTGCTCCCAAATTGTTCGTGGAGGGAGATTCAATCTTCAGTCAAACGATGGTGAAACAGGGTAGAGGACAGGATATCGGGGAAGGCTTGATGTAGCGGTCAACTTTTAACGAGCGATCCAGGGGTGGCGGCAGAGCATGAGCGTTAGCAGCAAGGTGGGGGGTCAAACCACGGGTTTTTAGTAACGATAACAGAAGACGAGTGTTAGTAATGAGGCCAAGGGTCAAATTATAGGTTTTACCAACAACAGTGGTGAGAGTGAGCACATGTCAGAGAGGATGATACGATAAACAAGTTTGATAAGTAAGGCAGTGCCTGTGGCAGAAGGCAAACGTAACAGTGTGAATTATCGACAAGGAAGAACACAAGCGCATTGGGCTAGGAAGAACACGAGAGTCGCATTGAGCAGGCAACCAACATCGAAAGCAAAAGGTGGGTCAGTAAAAAGGAAGACATAAATTGTAATGAACAGGACATGGATAGCGAGGAGGTTTGACAAACAAGGGTGGATTAGTAGTAAAAAGGGAACGTAGCGGTGCGAGTTATAAGCACAAAACTCCTTAGCAAGGCAAGGGAGGAAACAATGAAAAACGAGAAGGAAATTATGAGCTGGGGAACACAAACCTATTTTAGGAAGTAAGATGCGGGATTGGAAGTAGGAGTCAACAACCCGTATAGCAAGGAGGTTTGGACAAACAAGGCTGGATCAATAGTAAGGAAGGAGCTAAACGGTGTTAGTTATAAGCACGTAACCCGCGACAAAGGCAAGATAGGAAACAATGAAAAACGAGAACGAAATATGAGCAGGAGGACGCAAACCTATTCCCGATCACCACCCAATTTGACGATTCGGAATCACAACGCGCATCAGAGGTCAGACGCCGCCGACACTCAGTCGTCCATCACCGATACGAACAGCAGCACTCGTAAGCGAGAGTCCAGTCGCAGGAGACAAATCAGCAATTTCGAATCGTAACACACAACAACTTTATCCCATCAGCAAGAAACCGCGGTCCATCGTGAACACCATCCACGCGAAGGAGGATGATTAGCAGTATCAACGATGAAGACCCCACTCCCACTTTCTTCGCACTGACGAGGATGGTCAGCAGCGCTGACACGCGAGAATCCAATCGCAGGACCTCAACCCTCCACGTCAACAATGAATAACCCGGCATTCAACCAAAGGCCGTGGCAGTGGTGAAAAGCACATCCGCATAGAACCAACAACAAGTTACGGTCATCCGCCCGGGCTGCATCCAGCTGCACACGACACGCTGGAGGCAGGATAATCCCAAGGCAGCTCCATATCGAAGACCGGGGGAAAAAAAACCCGATCGGGTTACAAAAGGTATGTCGCCGCGTCCAAATCCCGCCAGCAAGCCACCCCGCACTTCACACATCCGTCCGCCCTCGACTTTGCTGGATTGCTGAGCGTTGACCAACAGTCAACCATCAACCGGGACTAGGCGATAGCCAGAGACTGATCAAGGTCTCAGTTGCGTGTACCCACAGTGCCCTTGCACTCATCCCCACCGCGCCATAGCTTCGCCGCCGCCAAGTTTTAGCGAGTAGTGCCAACAGTTCTATGTCAACCCTAACGCGAGCGCTCGACGCTCAAACTCGCGTGAAGTTTTTTGCGCTGAACCGACGGCACGGCCCGTTTCTTGCACAAGAGTCATGCCAATCTTCTTTGCACCATTCCAATTTTCACAGATGTCCCGATGAACGAACAGGTCCTCGTTCGTTTCACGAGGCACCAGAAGAAAGGAAAACTAAATAAAATCTAAAAAAGGGATAAGTCTTAAAAGAAATCTAAAACAAAATTCAGAAAAACGAAAAGAAAAAGAAAAAAAACGCTTACCTTCTGTCGAACGGGTTGCCCGTTTCTACGGGCACCTGCATTGCTCGTGGGGACACTAAGTCCCCATTACTTCCCATGGCGCAATCTGGCGCCCAACGGTCACATCACGACCCCCAAGCCCCAGCCCGGGGTTCGAGTCCTACGGGACTCGGGATTTCTTCTCGATTTATGTGTGTCATCCTTGCACAGAGGCCATGCTTAATCTCGTGCGCCTGATCTGGGCCGCGCGATCTCTTTGATCGGACGGCCAGTTCAGACTGCGCCGGCATCAAAATAACCACGGCCAGCTCCAAAAGGAGCTAGCCCAGTGGTATATACAGTTTCTCAGATTCGATCCCGGTATCTGCCGGGTGACAGTCGAGTACGTTATCCTACTAGGCTAACTCCTGTTTCACACTAAACAAGAGCAGCTCTTCAATATGAAGAGCTAGCCCAGGTGATTTCCCTGCCTGCGGCCTTGCAGGCTCCGCCCGTATGTGGCCTAGCAGGCCTGCCCCGGCTGTGGCCTAGCAGGGTTGCCCTGCCTGTGGCCTGTTGGCTTACCTGCCCGTGGCCTACCCATACCGGTTAGCCGCGTGACCGCAGCTTGGTCGGCCATCGAACCGGGTAAGCCTTGGCATTTGCCTATCGGCCCCTAGGCTCGAAGTCAGACCCCGCGGCCCTAGAGAAAACAAAAGCTTCCTACACCTCCTGCGTCGTGGCCCTATACCCTGGCGCAACCCTCTTTTTAGCCCACTTAGGCCCTGAATCGCGCGGCTTAACAGTCGCGCGACACCATTATAGGTAGAATAGGTTTAACTTTAGCATTCCCTTAACCACACGTTCCTGCGGCTTCGACAAAGCGAAGCATTGCCGATCACACCAGTTACCCCCGTACGCCACGCGCGTCCGGACTAAAGTCTGAAAACTCTTAGTCTTCCAGTCATAGGTCAGGTTTGAATAAACGTTTGGCAAACGTCAGTTTCATCAAGTCCTTCAAATCAATGAAAAGATCAGACAGCGTCTGATATTGAAAAACCCCGGCAAATACCCTTGTCCCGACACCGGTCGGTCAGTCAGTCCGGTCTAGATTGAGTCTACGCTAGGGTAGAGTATAGATAGGATGGGAACATCGGTCCAAGGCTTTTGGCAGTTGACACTTCGTGGTAGAAGTTACTGCGCACGTGGCATCAGGTCGTGGTGACTGATCCATGCGTGGGAGACGGCAGACATAGCCAGACCTTCGGAGCGCTGACCAGACTGGGGTCAACGCTGTCGGCTCTGACTCTCTGGGAGTCAAAGCGGTCTGGGCTATCAGAGGTCTGATGCATTGGAGCACGTGGTGCACTGCTGACCCTCCTCAGGAGTAGGGTCCCAGTGGCGATGCAGCCATAGCTGCATCTTCTCAGAGATTATCATCGTCTGGAGTTCATCTTCATCAGAGACCGTTGGTGCTGAGCTTCTTCCTCATCATCTGAGTGGCAATTGGCTCCGGGAGCCTGTTTCATCTTGGCGCAGGCCACTGAGTTGAAGTCAGGGTGGCGCTGGGTGTTACCTGGGGTTCTGGTGCTATTTTTAGCTGTTCGGTGTGTGTGGGGTTGAGGCGCTACCCCTCTGAGGGTAGCGCAACAGGGTTCTGAAGTTATTCAGTGAAAACAATGCTATGAGTTTAATAAACAGTTGTAATACTGTGTTCGAGTTGTCATCTCTTCATTGATTTCTGGCTGTGATCACTCAGTTGTCTTCTATGAATGATTGTTGGGATTTGTGTGGAGAGAATTCACTGGGTTGTGTATTCTGTCAGTTCGCTCCTCTGAGTCTTCCGCCGCGTTCTTTCTGTTGGGCGGTGTGACACTCCACTACCTCTCCCCTTCCTTCTGTGCATGTATGGGCTTGTACAGGAGTTCCTGTGAGTGAGCGTTGACAAAATTTCAACGGACAATCATGTTCATAACATATGTGCAAACCCATACAAATAATCCTACTCCTAATTGAACTAGTTCAGAAACAGTTGTTAAGTCAGAAACAGAACAGGTACGCTGCAGTCTGTAACACCTTTTCTTTTTTTTCTTTTTTTTTTGATTAGGTCCATTATATATATAGCAAAAGGAGGCCGGGAATCCCTCCACATCTCAACCCGGAGGACTGGGGCCATTACCCAGATTAGGCTCATACTGGAAACCGGGTCCAGTGTCCCTTTCTCCTGTCAAACTACATGCTACTCCTGAACAAAGACAAACTGGATAACCAGAAGACAAAATAGCCCTAAACGCAAGAACCTACCAAACTGCCCCTAGGTTACATTCAGGAGCCGAAAGAGACAATCCTATCCCTAAATTGCACTTAAGAAATAAAGGAGCTGAAATGAAAGGAACGACTGAAGCCCCTGCGGAATGCCCCAACATGCTACACCCTAGACCATGCTGTCGTTTAATCTAAAAAAACTCGTTAAATACTATCATTTACTTAAACCCTAAACCCTTTTTTTCTTTCTTGCTAAATACTTACCACCATATCTTCTTTCCCTTCTCGGAAAACTTGGAAGCTTATCCTCTTACTTCTACAGCCTAAAATCCGTTAAATATACTTCTACCCCCTAAAAATCTTAAATAGAATTTGCCTACTCCTATCTGAACTTAACCTACTTGAATCACTGAAGGGAAGCAATTTGGTGGTCCCTTCCTCTCCACATAAACTGTAGTCTGGAGTCCCGTATAGCTGCCACCTTTCACTGACCCAGCACCCTTTGTGTGAATCGGGCCTTCAACTGCCGCTCCTGATCCGGGTATTGGTCGATCTGTCTCTGTATTCGTTTCCATTGTGCCCAGAGATCTGTTTCTAGTAAAATGTAGAGGACCCCGCATGCTTCTTGCTGGTGCATTGGCCTCTTCTCAATAGTAATCTGACAACGTCTCTTCCATATTGCCCATAGGGTAGACTGCCTTATTAGCTGAAATACGGTCTTCTCATATGGCTGCCAGTTCCTTGGGAGATTGTGGCCTAGCAGTATGGTCGCTTTGCTCTCAGGGAATGGTGACGATGTGATTTGACCCCAAAGGGACTTGGCCTTCTCCCATACAGCCGCTGCCTCGGGGCATGTTAGAAGACAGTGCAGCATTGTTTCTGGGTCTCTCTCCCGACAGACTATACACTGTGCGTTAGCTGGATCCCTCTGTGCTCGGCTCCTGCGTTTGTTTAACCAGTCGTTCACCGGCAGTGCCACGTGGGCAATTAGCCACTGCAAGCTTCTGACCCTACCAATGCGTATCGTGTTGATCTGTATCCACGGTATTTTGGGTAGCTGCTCCGGTGTAACTCCCATTTTGTTTTCCCATCGCTTGGAAAGGGCAGGCGCTAGTGGGTGCGACCTTCTTCTTCCGGTTCCTTTTTTTTTTTTTTTTTTTTTTTTTTTTTTTTTTTTTT